>JASGAT010360535.1:5645-16793 GCA_030220025.1 Chelon auratus | reverse complement strand
TCTCTTCTTACCCTGATGGTTCTCCACTATCCTTCCAGTTTTTAATAATGCGTTGGACAGTTCTTAACCCAGTTTTAGTAGTTTCTTCAATCTCCTTAGATGTTATCTCTGCTTGATGCATGCCAATGATTTGACCCTTCTCAAACAGACTAACATCTTTCCACGACCACAGGATGTGTCTTTAGACATGGCTGTTTAAGAAATGAGAGGCTACTCTTCGCATCAGTTGGGGTTAAATAACTTGTTGCAGCTGAAAGATAATCACGCATGCAGTAATTATCCAAGGTGTCAACTTTTCAGAGACCAAATCTGTTCTTTGTATCAGGCTGTACACATAAACCTGCACATGGAGCCTAGAGTTGATATTAACATCTATGGGGATTGACTTCATTCTGGAGCAGTTTCAAGTGGACATTAGAGGAATTGCAGTTTTCGGCATTTTCACACTGGACTGATTCGTCAGACCCAGACCAACCTGCTTGTCCACACATCAAATTCAGTTTGACACTATATGATTATGGTTTTTATTGAGTTTACATCAAAGTTTCCCTTGAAATCTATATTCAACAGCTGAGATGCTATAATTCGGGCAAATAGTCTGCCGTCCCGTTCAGTGATCATTGCCGAGCAATCTCATATTTTTTTCTCTCTCTCTCTCTTCTCCTGCCGCTTCAAACTGAAGGTTTATTGGTCCTTCGTGGGCTCTAAAATCTTCATGGAGTTTAAAACTTTGAGAGGAATTGATTATACACATATATAAGTGGTAAACCAGAATTTTCCATCTTCACTCCTGATAAAAAACACACAAGGAAAGACTCATCAAAGAGCATAAATGAGCTGAAAGATTTATAGGAGTGAGTAAGAAAAAGAAAAGACGCAGGTTCGTTTGGAGAGCAGCTTTAGCGAGACGCTCACTGGGCCAGATTCTGACCACCTGCAGGAAGTGAATGATAACTCTTAATATAAAACAGCCACTTCAAGATAAGATGGACACAATGAAGAAATGACTTGAAATACAAGACGGTGTGACGACAGAGGTTATGGTTAATATCAGGGTTGTCTCTGCTTAGGTATGAACGATTTGAATTTACCTGATAATAATCTTCATTTCTATTGCACTTTATTCAAATCAACATTACAAAGTGTTTAACAGAAACAATAAAAACTGTAAAATCAAAAAATCTATTAATCTGGCCTGATTTTCTCCTAACTGTGAACGCCCTGTCCTAATTAAATCACAAATTTAAAGGCTAACACAAATCAAACTTACCAATAAGAGTTCAGTGACTGACAAGCACTTGCTCCATCTCTTGTGGATGTTACTTAGACATGTAGCGCCCACCTAGACCAGACCAGGCACCCCCATCCCACCCCACCCCACCCCAGGCCCATGTCCATTCTCTGATGAGTCACAACTGTTTTGGAGGCACAAGGGAGACCTACACAATATTAGAAAGGTGGTCATAATGTTGCGCCAGATGTATGCGTGGTTACACTGTGTGCAGAAACCGTGCAGCTCTTCTTTAATATGGCTGCGGCTGTTTGACTTATATGACTGCATAATCACATTAATCACATAAATGAGGCTACACTGTTGAACTACACTCTTCTACCCTGGCCGTGTATTTATTGCTGATAATGTGGTGTGTGCACAGGCTGCAAAGGGCTTTCTGTAGTGAAGAGGTTTATTGACTGTTTGAGAGACTGAGTTGACGTTCTGCCAGAATATACATTGATATTTTCATGCACTTTCCCGTTTGAAATTAGAACTGAAACCGAAAATGTCAAGGCATCCCCGTTTAACATGGGCCACAGCAGGGGAGCGAGCCCCTGGGGCTGCAGCACTTGTTTGTACTCTGAAAGACATTAAAGGATCGTGTCGATATATTATTGAGCTGTTTTCCTCGTCTCTTTATTCCAGCGATCATGATAGCTGCTCACAACTCAACTTTCATCCACTGCCTAAATCTAAACCACTCCCCAGGTTTTAACTTGGCTTTTCTTTTCTTTTGTTAATTTTCCTTCATCTTGTTATTCCCGGGTGCTGTCACTCACGATGCTAGCGAACTGAACAGGGAATATTTGAGATATTGAGAAATGTATTATATTAACAAGACAAGGGAAAGAAGAAAAGCGCCCCATCCTAATCTATATCGAAGTTGATATCCTCTGAGATCCTCTGTCAGTATTTCTTGATAATCTTCCATAAATTCAGATAATTCACAAACACTTCTACCAACACGCAGCCACCATAAATGTAATTCCATTTCCTGCACCTACCACCGGCTCTGTAGGAAGAGTAGCAAACCCATGTCAGCCATGGTATTGCTGAAGAGCAATTTTGAAGCTCAGTGTCATGGCAACCGACTCGACTTTAAAAGCTGCTACGCCCTTCTTTATGCATAACATTATAACACAACATCGTGCCTTGACCCTGGGCGGACCCAGAACTCGTTGGAGGGATTATATATCCTGGGTAGCCTGGGAAACGCCCCAGGAAGAGAATGGAGGTCCTTGCTCAAGCCAACCTTCGATAGGCGGAAGAAAACACCAATTATGACCACCTTCCTAATATTGTGTAGGTCTCCCGTGGGCCTCCAAACCAGTTGTGATTAATCAGAGAATGGACATGGGCCTTCTGAGAGTGTCCTGTGGTGTATGGCAACAGGATGTTGTTAGTGGAGGCCTTTGGATCGTATGGATTGAAGGGAGGGGCCTCCGTGGATCATCCCACGGAGCGAATTTGGAAGCCGGGTCAACACCTTGTGCTGTTCTTGTTCCTAAAGTGTTTTTGTGTGTGTGCCTGTGTCAGGCTGCATCTTGCTGGAGATGGCTGCTGCCATCAAGGAGTGTCATTGCTATGGGGTGGGGGTGTCTGGTCTGGTCTAGGTGGGTGCTACATGTCTAAGTAACATCCACACCAATGAATGCCAGGTCCAAAAGTTTCCCAGCAGAATACTGAACTGTCACAAGATGGTCAATGATATCTACTCCTCCTGTTCGTGGTCATAATGCTTTGGCTGATCGGTGTACATACAAATTCTCCACTGTGCAGTTGTATCGGATGGAGAAGTAAACTACACAGACCCAAACAGTTTTATATACCATGTGTTAACATGTTTATTTCTACAGAAGTGTATATTTTAATATGGGGGTCAGTCGGTATTAACTCATTTTTGAAGCCTGCCTCAAGTGGTCGTTAGTGGAACTACAGTTCTTTGCACTTCCGTGTTGACTCAGCCATGTGTTACCACCTGGTGCCTAGCTGTAAAAACTAGGTGTGTGGAAACCACTCTGATGTAGCTGCTCTTAACTCAGACTACAAGTTGGTCCTTGATCCATCTGACAGCAACGTGACCCCTCTACCCCTTTCGCCCCACGGTCTTCTGTTGGAGCCTGTCAACGAATAAGCTTCTTATTCTGTAAAGCATGGATTATTTTTTTGTGAAAAAACAAACAAGTTCTTAGTGTCCTGAATGTTTTCAAAAATAGAAAGTGTATTGAAATGCCATATATGCAACTGCGTCTCTAAGGTGCTTTAACATGTCTCTGGATTAGATGCCGTGTCATTATGAGCTCTTCATGATCTTATATAACTTGTCTTTGCTGTTGCAAAGTAGGACAAATGTGACGAACACCCATGTCGTATGACGTAACGCCATCGTCTCAGTGACGCTCCGCAACAGGAGGACAACTCCGATGCATCCAGCTCCATATCTAATGCATGAGGGGTGCGTTTTGAAGCTACACCGCACTGCAGTGATCGTGGTTGTTTTGCCGTGTGCGGGTCTGCCTCGCACGCCTCGTCTCTTCATTACTTTTTAAACGACTTCACTGCTGAGTGAAGGAGGAAGCTGCAGCTGTACAGAGCTTAAACTCACCAGACACCAGTCCACCCTGTGGTTTCTGGTTTGCCTTCTCTGATCACAGCAGTGTCAAAAATATTTGGACTTCTGAGGCTTTTTTTGGGAAAAAAATAAAAACCCTGACTTGAAAACGAACCTCTGCAGATCAGTGTGTCGGGCCGGTGTCCGGGCTGTAATGCTCGTGGTGAGGGGAATAATGAAACCACTGACTGCACAGACCCGCAGCTATGGAGGGCTTTTGTGATCCTTAAGTGTATATTCATGAATAATTCATGTGTTCATTTCACACCGCTCTGGCTCTCGATTTGATTGAAATCTACAAAACAAATTAAATCAAACGTGTGTGACGACATGTTACATCAGAATTTGACAAATTGTCCTGCTGAAAGGGATTTTAAAGTCTCCCCGAGTGACCTTCGCTTTTATGGTTTATGGAGCCTGGATGTCTAGGGCCGCCATTCCTGCATAGATTCGGCACATAAAGATTGATATTTACATTTTTTTTTCATGAGCATTAGTGCCACTAGCAGCAACTTATAAACATATTTTTGTCTAAAAATAGCGCTATGGAACGCTGAGGAAGAAACATAGCGCTTTAAAACGACATTACGCCCCTCAGTGACAACAAAACAACAATGAACAACTTTTCATGTCAGTGTGAGGTTGATTTAGGATGTACAGCAGCACTTAGAAAATTTGCTAAAAGACAAAATCATCTCATAACGTTGGACCCCCGTCTCCTGTTTACCCATGCAAACGAAGATTCAGGGAATGATGTCTCCAGTGTCTTGCGCTGGCCTAGATAGGATTACAATCAAAGGGAGGCAGAGCAAGGAGCCCATCCCCATCGCTGCAAACAGAATAAGCAAATGTTTCTGCCGGTGCTCTCCTCTCTTGAGTTCTTGTCAAGACGGCGAAGTGGTGCCGTGCCAACTCTGAGGGCTGAAGGCTTTCACTTCATGGATGTCGGGGCTAATGAAAAGAGAACACGAAGACGATGACAGAGACGAGAAGAAGAAAGTGTAGGAAATGAAGCGAGAGTGGGGAACGCGCGAGTGACGCTCCTCGGTTTATTTAATCAGAGCAGCGTGTTCTCGACCACTGGACAGATTGTAGAGATGCCGTGGGTTAATAATAACTCCCTGCTCTGCTCGTCTGAAGACGGAACGGGAGGGAATGTAACATGCAGGGTGGACTCACTCATTCATCATCGGCTTCAGCCTCTCGGATGCGTGGTCATCTGTAACTGTCGGGCCGGATAAGAGCCACAGAGGTTTGAGGGCAGATGTGATGTGCAGAAACAGGTGTTGGATCTATTGCCACATATGTCGAGCAGCACGGAGACTTTGGAGCAGCGGGCTTCAGAGCTCCAGTCACCGTGGAGAACATTTGCAGTCGGTCCAAATGCACATCAACAAATGAAACGGCTGATAAGGAAGTGAGCCCGATGGTGGATATGGTGGTGGAGTTGACAAAAAAGAAAAAAACTTCCTTGAGCTACACTGCCGTTTCACTGGGTTTCTTGGAGTGTGTGATGCCAATAATAACAGTGTGACACTTCACTGAACCCCTTTGGGAAATTCTCTTTTCACCATATATCCTAACGGAGGTTGAGATAGCAGGGGCAGCTAGAGTCGGTGAGGCTCGAGTGTCTTGCTCAGGGATACTTCAGAGAGGGATGTGGCTCACAGTTCATAATTGCAAATGTCAGCCTCATTGTGGTGCAAATGGAAGTGTCTCGACCAAGGACTGCAATTACCTAAGGCCAGACCCTCCGTGACGTCATGCATAGAATCCTGAAGAGCTGTTTTGAAGCTCAGTGTGGTTCCCCTGGCCGTCACAATCTCGGCAGTGCATGAAATCCTTGTTAATACAAAAATGAATGAATTGAAGTTAGACTGAGGTGGGTAAGACAGGGAGGCAGACAGCTTGGAACCAGTGACAACGCTGTCCTGTCATTCAGAGTTAAGCATCGGCAAAGTACACCAATTTAACCAATTGAGACCCTGCGTCCTCATACGGGGACATTAAGTTTTAGGTTTGTGGCAGCTTATTCTGCATTTAGATCTGTTGTCCTCATAAGTACACACTTTTGTCTGCCATCTAGTGGTAGCAAAGGGTCAATCACTAATTGGTGTACAAACATGATAGCAGGCATTTCAGCGGATTTATTCTACAGCCGATCACGGGACAAAAGTGGACAAGGCACAAAGTCTCAACAAATTTAAATGAGTTCAAACTCATTTATTTATGTTTATTAGCTTTTCTAGTTTGATATGGCACGCATGTTTAACAAGTTCTATGAATAGTAAGACGCTACAATGTCGCTAATTAGCAAGCAATCGTTTGAGGACATTGGGATTTCATTGTTTGTAATTCTGTCTTAGCACAGCTATGTTCAGGCATGAAAATGAACAGTTTTATATTTGGACACTGAAAAACAGTGATTGTTGATGTAATCCTGGTTTTGCATATTCTGGTTCAGGTATTATATTTACACACTGGTGACATTATTGTATTACACAGTAAAATAACCCCAGTGTCCACATATGAGGACATCATTCTTTTCAAAAACTGGTTTAGCTTAGTTTTTATACTTCTTAGGTCCCGCTGATCCCAAACGCCTTGTAGAAATTAAAAATGCATACCAAACAAAAGCTTGGGTTGAGATGGAGGTTTTTTGGGATTCTCTTTTAGAGCCTCAGGTGGTTCGCTTTAAAGTCGTTTTAGTGTTAGTTAGTTGTTAACTTGGTATAGTTTTTATTTTCAGTATTTTTAATAAAATGTTGGGAGTATTTTTAAGGTAGTTCAAGAAAAGTTGTGGCTTCCAGTCATCCCTTTCTCAGACATACAATATGTACCACTATGTCTTCATGCTTGCTGTTTTGAAATTTTTGACTAGAACTAAAGACATCTCCTGTATCACACCCACTTTTAGTTTTAATTTTAGTTTGAACTATATTATCACTTCGATCTCAACAACTATACAGTGTGTTGCCATAAACTCTATTCTGATTAAAAAATCAAACTGTTTGCATGGATGCTACTAAGGAAAATGATTTGATAAGACATACTGTATGTATTTACAGGCTCCATAACATAAATCCGAATAGAACTTTTTCACATGTGATAAGAAGCTCTGCACACCATGGAGCATCGAATTTATTCAATAGAAGAAGACGAACAAAGGGTTACATTTTCCCCAAGTCCAGCTTCATGCTCTTTTTAGGCACTTGTTTAAACAACTAGTTCTTTTGCTAACTCGATGTTCCTGTCCCCGTCCCTGGACACTCATCATGCGTAGAAAGAATGGATTTATTCCAACCACAGAGAAACAGTCAAAGGTTTACACCACCTCTCTTTTTTATTCTGATTATTAGTGGAACACTAGAGTCGTCTGAAAGAAGTGGGTAAAGTCGCAATAATAGTAATGAGCAGCAATAAGCCTTTAAAGTCTGCAATTGTGGATATTTATATTAAAAATCAACACCAGTACGTGAGCTATTTAAATTGCATGCATTTGTTTTTTGTTGCTTTATGATTAGAATGAACTCGTTTAAAGTGGCCGCAGACAAAAATGACCCACACAGTTGTTCGCACCGCACATGCTTATTACACTCTGGCACGTGATATGTCGGCATTGAGTATTTGTCCCGATGGGATGCTAGACCTTACAATTTGTGTGAGGCGGCGAGCGAGTGTGGTTAATTTACGCCGAGGCAGCCAAACAAACAAACAAACAAACAGCGAGCATAAACGCAGCTGTTTGGAGCCATTTCATGCGAGCGCCTCCCTCGGGGCTCGGTTTTATTTGTTCTGTCAAAATCGCGCACGCCTTAAAAAAGCGTGATCTATGGACCCTACGGTACAATTCCTGCCGGAGTTGATGGCGCGTTTGTGTTTTGTTTGCTTTTGATGTGATGTACAGTGTCTTGCAGGTAAAGATCTCCCAGGGCATCGACGGACCATTCATCATCAGATGTGCCGAGAGAGACAAAAAAACTCCTGCAGATAAAACTCAAATATGAGTCAAACAAGCCCAAGGATAATGTAGATAACCTGTTGTTTGAAGTTATGCTAACATATCACACACTTTAAACTGCCAATGGAAAAAAAAAGCATGAAGAAGAAGAAGAAGAAGCATGAAATGATTGTTGCCTCCGTGGTGCAGGGAGAAATTGTATTTTTCCTCACCCGGAGCAAATGGGAGTAAAAATGGGTTCTACAAAAATTGCTATTATCCGTCACCATTTAAACACAACTCTTGACACCACTAACTTGATTTCTCTCTTTTCACGCATCCCCCCGAAGCTTTTGTTATGAGGAATCATTTCACTATGATGGTTCCATTTTGCCACATTGAACCTGATCCAGCTAATGGAACTCTGTCGGGAACTTTAGTTAACATCAAACATCTCCTGGAGAAAAGGCAAAGGCTCCATCGCCGCCGCTGCTGCTGCTGCTGCTGCTGCTGGAGGGCGGGAAACTGCTACGGATTGATTAGCCTCGAAGCGCTGCAGGTACGGATGCAGCGGCAGACGCCTTGTTATAATTGTGATGAAGCAGCTGTCCTTGGCAGAGCTGATTTGGATTGCCTCTGCTCTTTGTAACCCTGACAGCCCAAATGAAGAAGTATTCAGCGTCTATCCTCAGGGCCGCACCTGGTTGGATTTTAAGCAGGTAAACATTAATTAATTACGGCTGATATTTGACAGCTACCCACTTTAACGGCTTGGGCAGGAGACAGACGCTTATTTACCTCGGTATCATTAAATCCAGAAGTCACTTGTGCTTCTCAACATTGTCTCTCTCCCTCTCTGTCACGCTGTTCAACAGAGACGCAGATCTCTGCAGCATCCTAGCGTTTCTGCGTCCTGTCTCCTCCACTTTGTCTGTTTATTTTTTCTTTCCTTTTCCGAAACATGCATTAGTGACTCTCCCTCTCACCCTGACTCATCCTCGCTCCCTCAGAAGACCGAGCGCTATAAAGCGTGGCAGCGGATCAAGAATTAATGCATTTGCTTTCAGTGAAAGTTGCTCAGAAAACTATGCTCATTAGGCCTCCCTCTCTGCCCCGCGCAGAGGCCAGGGGAAGCAGACAGGGCGGTGGGGAGGGGGTGGGAGATTGGCCGGGTCATTATCTACCCTGTTGCTGCACTCCGGACTTCAAAGCGGACTTGCTACAGCTGACACCGCTGCTCTGCACAGCTTGGACATGGTCCTGACAGCAAGGTCAGACGCTGGGGGCTGCAGCAGGGAGGCGAAACGCAAGAGCTGCAGGGTTCATTAAAGCATTTCTCTACGTCTCTTCCTGTACGCATGCTTTCCTTCTCTTTTCTTTCACATTGCCGGTTCAAGTCTTTCCCTTTCCACGTGGACCGGTCCGTTCTGTCCCTGCGCTGTCTAACATCTTATATTGCAGAGTCACCAGAACAGCAAGGTGTTAAAATCTAACCTGGAACATCTTGTTCTCTTTGTCTGTCCTCACCTTTTGTATTCCAGTCCTATCCACTGTTGCTTTCATCTGTCAAAGGTTCGTTCCCCTTTCCTTCCCCTGCCTCCCCCACGCAGCATCGCCATTTACTGGATATTTCTTCGCCTCTGCTCTCTTTTGTCCTCGGTTGTTCTGCACGCTCCCGTGCTCTTCAATCTCTTCCCTTTTAATGACAGTAAAACAAGGTAAAGTGCAGGTCCTGACACTGCGTGGAATGAGGATTAATCTGCAATAAATGACGGGCCGCTTTGTTAAGCGCATGTGACAGCGCAGAGATGCACGATTGAGCGTATGTTTAGCGAGCTTGTGTGTTTGTGTTTGTGTGTGTGCGTGCGTGCGAACGGTTGTCTCAGAGGCTTTGTTCTCACCACAGTTCAGAGACCTCGCAAATGGTTTTGCTTCCTCAATATGAGTACTTTCCGGGGGAAAAGTGTTGTTCGTGATGACTCGATTCTCAACTTTTTGCAAACTAGCCCCCGTAGTGTTTGCTCTTGTGGACCCGTACCTGGAGGGGCAGTATTATGGTACGCTAATGACAGGGAATAAAACAGAGGATGCAAACAGTGGACAGGTTTGCAAGAAGCTGAAATATGCTAATCCGATGTACTAGAGACTCGCCAAAATGTAATACGATAGGAAATTATTATTGTATTTTCTTTTAAGTTGGCAATGGAGTGTTCTCTAAACCTGTATTTGGACAAGTAATATTGTGTCTTGTGTCTGTAGCACCACCTACAGAAGGGTGTTACTCCACTTGGCCCATCGTGAAGCGCCAAGAATGCCAACGAGCCCGCCAAGTTTTGCATGCTTCGGATCTCTGAAACCTGCCGATAGTTAAGGTCAAACCCGAAGATGGCGAGGGAGACGGGTAATAAGGAGAAAAAGAAGCGATACTAAAGCGTTACGATGCCCGTGGTGTAAATATTATCATTTGCTGGAGTTGAGGAGTCTGTGCCCACAGCGGCGCCACCGAGATGGCATTGAAAAGGAGAAGAGTGAGATGAAACGGGGATAAGGAAACTCTGAACGACATTCTGAGAGTCACAAGAGACAGCTGGTAACTACTCAGTAGATATACACGGATCAGGCATAACATTATGACCACTTTCCTAATATTGTGTAGGTCTCCCTTGTGCCTCCAAAACAGTTGGGACTCATCAGAGAATGGACATGTGGCCTTCTGAGGGTGTCCTGTGGTGTCTGGCAACAGCATGCTGTTAGTGGGGGGCCTTTGAGGGGAGGGGCCTCTGTGGATCATCCCACAGGTCAACACCTTGTACTGTTCTCGTGTTTTTTTACTCGTTCCTAAAGTGTTTTTGTGTGTGCATCCTGCTGGGGATGGCTGCTGCCATCAAGGAGTGTCATTGCTATGGGGTGGGGGTGCCTGGTCTGGTCTAGGTGGGTGTCTAAGTAACATCCACATGAATGAATGCCAGGTCCAAAAGCTTCCCAGCAGAACACTGAACTGTCACAAGATGGTCAATGTTATTCACATCTCCTGTCAGTGGTTTTAATGTTGTGGCCAATCTGTGTAAATGTGCAGCTTTTTACCCCAAGAGTAAGAGAAGAGCCATTATCAGTGAGTTTGCAGACGCTAAATCTGAACCTGCTGCATCTGGGCCACGACCAAGATGGCACCAGCCAGCCAGCTAATGCGATGCACAGCTACAACCGCATCGCCGTTTAATTAATGATCACGGCTCTGTCTTTCGGCTTTGTCTAATCCTCAAGAGAATGTCACACGCTGTTACACTTCCCACATGACAGAAGATGCTCAAGTCGTCTTGC
>JASGAT010360532.1:0-32981 GCA_030220025.1 Chelon auratus | reverse complement strand
TTTTTGGAACTAATATGTACAGTACAAAAATGACTTTGTTCATGTTTTTTTTTTTTTTTTTAACCTAATACAAAGTATGTGTTGTGTTGTCCAAGGAGATTAGAAACAAGGCAGACTCTGAGCCAACTTACTGTACCAGATAACAAGTTAAATGTGTTCTTATTACATGGTGGTTTTTGTTTTGTCTTAATGAGCGGCTAGCTCACGGTGAATGAGGACATTTGGACAAAGGCACGGCTATTTTTTTCTGGATCAGATTCCTTCCACAGTCGTGATGGTTATGCATTTCATACGCACTGATGTGAACCTTGTGTGTATTTGGCATCAACCTACTGAAGGAGCACTTGGCCGAAGAAGCCAAAGAAGCTTAGTGGAAGTGAATTTTCCTATCGCAGTTTATTTGACTGCGTCCTATTGTGCGTCACTGCCGTTAAAACAAAACGCTGCCTCCTCTGCTGGAACTTCGGCATTGTTTGTTGGGCTGTTGTATCAGCGGTGGAGGACAAAAAGCACTGCTCGTTCAAGTCGGTTCACAGGAGCAGAGGTCAGCTTGTTCGTAAGAGATCACCATCATGAATGGGTGGTTCCTTTGACCGGGGGGGGGGGTGTTATCTGCGCTGATCAGTGCTATTGGCTCAGCCAGAGAGACGCCTCTTATGTCTGACCAATGAGGGAGCTGGAGACTCAAATTTCCTAAAATCCTAGCTGGATTGGACAAATCAAACAAACAGGCTGTTTTGATTTCTGCTGGGAGTCTGAGGTGTCACGCTGTTCCTCACATCTGGTGTTTGCGGTTTGTGGTGCACATGTATGCTGTTTATCCTCTGTCAGTGGCCTCAGCTGGTTGAGAGATTATCTTTCAGACATAGTATATTATTGGCCTAGAGGAGAGTATATTAATATTTTTATTTTGGTAATATGACGTACTAATTATTTCTGACATGTGGCCTGTGTCAATTTCATGTCCTACGTCCTGTTCTGTTTCAGTTTACAAGCTTCTTCAAGCAATGTATGTCTGTGATCATGCGTCAGAGGGTTAACAGTATCAGCCTGATAAGGTGGGTTGTTCCGGTTGAAACTTTCTCCCAATATTTGCACATATTATCAGCATCAAGGCTGTTGCTAACACACTCAATTATTTCTGCCACGTGGTTTGTGCCTTGCTCGCTGGCCAGTTCATTAGGTACGCTAGTGAAAACAAATGCATTGTAACGTAATAGTCCTGCATCCTTGATTAAATGAAGGACCACCTACTTAACTTTTACTTCAAATGATGACAGAACAAAAAGGCCTCTTGTACCCTGGGTGATAGTTATGTTTCAGGAAAGGCTGTACTGTCTTACCTGGCCTTTTTGAATGACCGTGAAATACCGTGATCTTCCGAGATTATTAGAATTAATATTTTACTCGTTTCATTTAATCAGAAAACCAGAAAGCAGTGTGTCTCCTAAACACATTTTGCGTCTTCACGAGGTTTGACGGATGCACCCGTCATAAGACATTCCCAATGCTGGTTTTGGGAGCATTTGAAATCTACTTTGGTTACATTCACATCTGTTTACTATTTATCTTCTCTTGGTGCGCTCATTGATTGGCTAACACAGCTGTAAAGTCTAGATACTCATTATCTGCAAAATCACATAACCACTCTGCTATGTGGAGTACCTAAGTCCAGAACAGGATAACATTTGGGACCGGATACGCAAAGAGCATTAAAACCTAGAGCGGACACTTGTTGCTTTGTCTCCATTTGTTTATCCGCTCCAGCAGCAGTAAAGTCACTGGGACAGTCTAACCAACAAACACTGTAATCAAGCCCTGCAAGCGGTTGCTAATCTCATGTGTGCTCTGCGGTTGGTGGGTTTTGGAGATTCTTGGCGTAGCTACACATCATGTTGCGTTTAAATATGTTCAGGTCAAGGTTATTTAAGTGCAGCGCGGGTTCATGACCAGCTTTGTTTATTGTCAGACACTAAACGTTATAGAACAGACGGCAATATTCCTACCAGGTAAAAACAAGTGCCTCGTTGTTGGCATTTTTTTTCACATGCTTCCTAATGTTTCCGTGGGTTGTGTTTATGTTTCGCAGGGAATGAAGAAGCCCTTTGTCGAGGTCATCAAGGCCAACATTGGTGACGCTCATGCCATGGGCCAGCAGCCAATCACTTTCTTCAGACAGGTCTGCTCCTAAACCCTTCCCCCAGCTTCTCATCTAAATATAGTTTACTGTTTCCACTTTCATAATTTCCATTAAACTGATTTCCATATTATTACTTTGATGACCATTTTTTTTTCATGTCCTTGTCCCTTATCCATGCTGGATTTTGCACCCTTTAATCTAACACATCTCTTTGTTTCAAGGTCTTGGCTCTATGCTCCTACCCTGAACTTCTGAGTGACAACTCATTCCCAGAGGATGCTAAAAGTAGAGCCTGCCGCATTCTGCAGTCCTGTGGAGGGAACAGTATGGGTGTGTATGAGTGCGAAGGTTTCTTTGTGCCAGCATGATAATTTTCATATAACCCTGGTTGCTAATTATCACATTTTGTCTCTTCATACGCCCACTGAGTGATGTACAGGTCTACTGGTGTTGGTTTGTAGTGTTAACAACTTCACGTCGCCATAGCAGCTCGAATGACTATATCCACGTGAATCTCCCTCAGGTGCCTACAGCGCCAGTCAAGGCATTGAATCGGTGCGTCAGGATGTGGCCCGTTACATTGAGCGGCGAGATGGCGGCGTGCACTGCCACCCGGATGACATTTACCTCACCACAGGGGCCAGCGACGGCATTGTGGTACGGCATGACTGCCATTTTATATGTTTGTGGTAAAAGTTTCTGCGGTAAAAGTTTTGTGAAACACTGAGAAACCTTTGAACTGAAGCCATCGCCAGATCTCTTTAAATGACGCATCCGACAAGCAGCAACTAGCAGGGAAATGAATACAAGTAAGAACAAATAACAGGATGTATCGAAGGTCAACAAGATTAACAAAAGAGCTTAAATTACATGCTCAAACATTTTGGTTTGTGCTGCCAAGTAATACTTTCTCGTGACCCTCCCTTTTGGTGTATGTTATTGGTTTATGAGTTAAGAGTGATTTAGTCTGGGTTAGGATTAGGGTTAGTTTTCTTCAATTCAATTTTATTTATATAGCGTCAATAACAATACAAATCGTCTCAAGAGGCTTTACAAAAACCCGGCCTGAAACCCCCAGAGCAAGCCTGAAGGCAACGGTGGCAAGGAAAAACTCCCTTTTAACAGGAAGAAACCTTGAGCAGAACCCAGCTCATATGGAGGGACCCATCTGCCTAAGGCCAGCCGGGTACAGACAGAAGAAAGAGATCTGGATGCATGTTAAGTGCAGTGCAGACAAGGCTGCTGTATAATTCCACAGTGTGATAATCTGTATGTAAAGTAGGTAACGTGGTTCAGTTGACACATATAGCAGATAAAGTATTTAACACATCACCATTTTTCTCAGTAAATATGTTTCTGAAGGTGCTGCTGACATGACATTTCCACCAGATGTCGGTAACAACCCACACATGCAAAGAAATCAAACTTGAGATGTCCATAAATTAAGTTACGTGTTAAAAAATGGAATGACACGGGAAAAAAAGTACACAAACAGCTTTCAAATCTGGAAGGTTCGGTGGGCCTCATCTATGAGCTCTTTAGTTCTTTCCATAGGTTTTCTGTTGGATTCAAGTCAGGTGATTGCCTGGGCCGTTCTTGCAGCTTTATTTTCTTTCTCTGAAACCACGTGAGAGTTTCCTTGGCTGCGTGTTTGGGATCATCGTCTCGCTGAAATGTCCACCCTCGTTTCGTCTTCGTCATCCTGGTAGATGGCAGCAGATATTTTATCAAGAATGTGTCGGTACATTTTTCCATTCATCCTTCCTTCCATTATGTGAAGCACACCAGCGCCATATGCTGAAAAACAACCCCACACCGTAATGTTCCCACCTCCAAACTTCACTGTTGGTACGGTGTTTTTGGGGTGATGGCCTCCAAACGTGGTGTGTATTACAGCATCCAGAGAGTTCAATTTTAGTCTCATCTCATCAGACTATATTCTCCCAGTATTTCACAGGCTTGTCTGAATGTTGTGCGGCAAACTTTAAACAAGTTTGAGCGTGTTTTTTTTTTTTTTTTTCCTTCTGCAATAGAGTCTTGCGTGGTGAGTGTGCATACAGGCCATGGCTGTTGAGTGCGTTACTTATCGTTTTCTTTGAAATAAGTGTACCTGCTAATTCCAGGTCTCTCTGAAGCTCTCCACAAGTGGCCAACTCTTCTGATAATTCTTTTAACTCCTCTGTCAGAAATCTTGCAAAGAGAAATGTTTCCACTTCCGGTTTAAGGCCCCAACATTCAGAAGTTTAGAAATCCTTCTGTAACCAATGCACGTCAATGTGTTTTGCTAACAATAAGGTTGCCAAGGTCTTGAGAGAGCTCTTTGAGATATTTTTTGTGCAACACCTTGGCAGTGAGACACTTTTTTTATAGGCCATCAGCTGGAACTGAACCAGCTGATATTAATTTGCAATTTGCAAATCAAGGGGCAAGGGGCAGGATTGCTTTCTAATTACTAATAGATTTCAGCTGGTGTCGTGGCTTTCCGTGCCTTTTTGCACCTCCATTTCTACACGTGTTCAATACTTTTTCCCTGTGTCATTATTTTTTAACACATAATTTATCAACCTCTGGTGAAAATTTCACGTCAGAGAAAAATGTTGACGTGTTTGGTACTTATTTTTCCCCGCTGTATCTCCCCGTGCTCCTCTCTCAGACCATGCTGAAGCTGCTGGTGTGTGGCGAAGGTGCCGCGCGTACGGGTGTCATGATCTCCATACCTCAGTACCCCCTGTATTCTGCCGCACTGGCCGAACTGGGCGCCGTGCAGATCAACTATTACCTTAATGAGGAGAAGTGCTGGAGCCTTGACATCACTGAGCTGCAGCGCGCTCTGGATGAGGCCAGACGCTACTGCAACCCTCGAGCCCTGTGCATCATCAACCCTGGAAACCCCACCGGTAAACATCTGTTACGGCCGTTCTTATGATTGGTTGCAGTCATCAATATCTTCTCATATTAAATCATCTTGTCGGATCTTTATATCATCAAGTAGTATCAATCAAAGGGAATGGACGCAGAAGGTGAACGTGTCAAATGAGTCTTGGAATCAATTTCCAATATTGATGTCGGTGCTCATTCATTCTTTGTGGTTAATTTGAGGTTCCTCTGTTATTTCCATGTGCGTGTGACATGATGTACTAATTATTTAGCCATTATTATTTAACCCCAGTTCTCGTTAAAAGCTTTTACTACAGCTTTCAGTTGTATCGTGCGATCTTCCTCGGAGTTTGCCGCCTTAAAGTTAGCTCAGTTGTCAGCGTAGGAAGAGCGGTTGTCAGTTGTCACAATAATATGACAGCTGAGCTTTTTCCCTGACAGCCGAGCAAACGAGATGCGGTAGCGAGCGCTGGAAAAATCTACTAAATGAACCGTTTGGCACTTGTTTTGACAGACGCATCTCTGGTTTTGTCACGGATGATTTGGCCTCTTTGGTGGTCCGTATTTATCTCAGGCCTCGTGACTTTAAAATGTAAAATGTTTTTGGGGGGCTGTTTTGCCTTTATGAGCTAGTCAGCAGCCATAGAGGCAAGAAACAAGGGGAGAATAAGATAAAAAATAAAATATGCAAGAGTTGTAGCAAAGCTTGAGCCACACAGGTGATGTTGCGGACATACTGTGTCAACTACAACACCCACCAAGACTACATGAGATCTCCTCACAATTAGTTCCATAGCAACAAATTTCATTGCATTTCCCAAACGAGCACCACTAGATGGCAGCAAAACCACACAACTGTCTGCCTCATCCCCGCTCAGTAACGAGCCTGCCTCCTTTCCTCAGGTCAGGTTCAGAGCAGAGAGTGCATCGAGGATGTGATCCGATTTGCAGCGAAGGAACGTCTCTTCCTCATGGCCGATGAGGTACTGCCCGTATGATCTCATTAAACATCCACCTGCCTTCTGGTCTTCTTCACCCTCTAATATTTGTCCCCGTCGCTCAGGTGTACCAGGATAATGTGTATGCTGACGGGTGCAAGTTCCACTCTTTTAAGAAGGTTCTGTTTGAGATGGGGCCGGAGTACTCGGAGACAGTGGAACTGGCATCTTTCCACTCCACCTCTAAATGTTACATGGGAGAGTAAGTCTGCTCATTTACATCCTGGGGATAGGTCCATAACATAACATAACATTAACATAACCACCCAGAATAAACTAGGTGATGACATAGTAGTTTGTATTTGCCTTATTTGCTCTTTCTTATGCGTCAATTCTTTCTGCTACATCATAATCTCTCTGTTAGGTGTGGCTTCCGCGGAGGCTACATGGAGATCATCAACATGGACGACGAGGTGAAGGCCCAGCTGACCAAGCTGTTGTCGGTCCGTCTGTGCCCTCCTGTTCCTGGACAGGCTTTGATGGACCTGGTGGTCAACCCCCCACAGAACGGGGAACCCTCATACGAGAACTTTATCAAGGTACACACAGCTGATCGTGACAAATGATCAGTAATGCACAGACAGACATAATGCAACACAATCCGCGCCATTATACATTTGCAGTGCCAGATGCTATCCATATGTGTTGCTTATAATTCAGCCAATATGAATAATTCTACGTTGTATCTAATTACATCTCTGTTTTATGAGAAATTAGCTTGTTGTTGGTTTTAAATTCTTTTGTATAACTTGTGTTGGGATCGAATAGGCTGAATCCTATTGCTAGTTTCACGGTCAGTGTATGAAAGTAGTGCTTCCAAAGAGAGGACACATAGAAGCATGTGGATTACTTCAGAAAATCCCCTTAATGTTGTGACTTCTTGTGCGTCTGGAATTATTGTCTCGTATGTGAAAAGATTCTTTGTTTGTCATATGATCTCTTTAATCTCACTGTGCCGTACGATATCAGGCGATATCATCTCATACAAACCAGGAGAATTTCAAGCAGAAAACGTTGTTAGAAAAGGTCAGATGCACAGGGCGAACAATAAAATAAAAAAGCAGTGCACAAATGAAGGGTAATGAAACATAACCCTTTGCAAAAGACGGTTTTAGATTTTATAATCAGACGGTTAAATCAGTCCGAGCGCCACAAATGTTGCGGGTGAGTCCTGATTCTAGTGGCCTCTCAGTTTTGTGTCCTTTCTCATGTATCTTCTGTTCTTTCCCCCACATCCAGGAACGCACAGCCACATTAAGTGCCTTAGCAGAGAAGGCCAAACTTACAGAGCAGGTTCTCAACACCGTGCAAGGCATCAGCTGCAATCCTGTGCAGGGTGCTATGTACTCCTTTCCTCGCATAACCATCCCTGAAAAAGCCGTCAAAGAGGCCACGGTCAGTCCTGAATCTTCTTTTATAAATGTTTCAGTGATTCAAGTTCCTTGTTTCAAGGTTATAGCATTGAAAGAAAGCAGCAAAGAAAACATCTTCTCAGCACACACGCTGATACCACTCAGGGTCTGGTCTGCCTTTATTATATAATTTTAGTTATTATTTCTATCCATTACCTCAGCGACTCTAGATGCACTCGTCTACATTAAATAGAATACAACATGTGAACTGTAGCACCGTGCTGGACTAAATAACTATCCACTTAGGAGTTCACCACCCTGTTTGCTAAAGAGAACAAATGATTTCCAATAGCGTGTCGTTTCAATTGTGTCCCCCACCGGTTCACTGCTCCGTAGGAATTTCAGAGGGCGAACGAGCAGAGCCGCTGAGGATCTGATCAGCCTTACGGGAGGAGAAGGTCAGAGGAACGCTGACCTACCGACACCTGATCAATCCCAGTGACTCTGCTCGCCATCTTGATCCCACAGTCAGCCAAAAGATAGAGCTCCTTTATGTCAACATTGCCACTGACTGTTTAAATAGAGCTGCTGTGCAGTCTGTCGAGGCGGTCGCAGTATGAACACTCAGTGGCTTCTGAGGCTGAGATGCTTTAAAAATCAATTCAAAATGTTTTACGAAAGCCTTTGATTGCAAGGAATTTAGATTTACTTCCAGCTGATTCAACCTCAGATCAATTCTCATCTGTTCTGTTTGCCTCAACTCTACAGCTGCTGTAGAAAATGTCTCTATCTAATCGGCTGAAGGACACCTGTGCAACAATAACTCCGGAGAACATGAACAAAAAAAGGAAATTATTAAGAGTAGAAAAAATAAATTAAAGAGCTCTGAGAAGGTTTTTGCAGGACTACTAGCATTGCACTTGTTGTAATTCATTTTTATGCAAATATTAAGAGCAGGAGCGGACTGTTGGTCACAAAGAAACGCCAAATTGAATTTATACTGCCTATTTAACCAGGAAGTTCCTTCAGATTAAAATCTCTTTTTG
This sequence comes from Chelon auratus, assembly GCA_030220025.1. NCBI lineage: Eukaryota > Metazoa > Chordata > Actinopteri > Mugiliformes > Mugilidae > Chelon > Chelon auratus. Next base: position 24,568 of record JASGAT010360532.1, on the reverse strand, counting down.
AGGAAGACCAGACCCATTTTATTTCACCTGAAAATACTTTCTATTGAATTTGTTAAGTCGGATCAAAAACTGGATGAAGATGCAGACAATAACGTGATAAAACATAGCTTCTCTGTACTTATCAAAAAAGTATTTCTGTTCCGTTAGGAAAAAGGACAGCAGCCAGACATGTTTTACTGCATGAAGATGTTGGAGGAGACGGGAATCTGCCTCGTACCTGGAAGCGGTTTCGGCCAGAAGGATGGGACCTACCATTTCAGGTACAGGCCGCTTCTGAATCAGCAGCTAATGATTCACAGTGCATTGATCATCCAGTAATTTGCCAGTTATATTCTAGATTAAACTATAAATTGTTCCATGAAGCCCTTGAGGTATTCAGGGCAAAATCTTGTCAGTTTACCATAAAACAACTGTACGTGGTGTGTTATACTGCCAGGTTTTTCTATTATTTTGAATATAAACACTACCCCTGACTCGTATATTAAACTTTAAGCGGAGGCGTCTGCTGTTTTTGCGTCACTCGAGTTAATTTTTCACCTTCCTCTCTTCCCTTCTCTTTGACCAGGATGACCATCTTGCCACCGACAGATAAGCTGAAAATCCTGCTGAACAAAGTCAAGGAGTTCCACCAGAAATTCACCCAGCAGTACTCTTAAATTTACACACGTCTTTTCCCTCCGTTGACAAAAAGGAGGAGCTCGCCAACCACAATTAAAACGCATTAGCCAATGAGAATTCATTTGTCACTTATAAGTGCCTTCTCTACTGTGGCTCTGGTGGTCTCTGTGACGATGCACTTCGGCCTCTATAGCTGTCACATTTGGACATTCACAGACGTTACTCACAAGAAAACAAAACTGGAAGGAATTCGGTCGGAGACCCGCATCTGTTTTAGTGCAAAAACAAAATATGGCTTTATCAATTGTCTGTGTTTCCTTTTTTGGAGGATGTACTGTACATAATGTAGGCCCGTGAACTTGTAAGCTTACGAGATATCTTAAATGTCAATGCCAATATGAAAAAAGGAGGAACCACTGAAGAAAAGGGTGAAGCTGCTTATGAACTGAGAGCACATGTACATCCGGTATTCAGTATTGTCCTGCAGGGTGTACTTGCAGGACAAAATATGCCCCAAACACCCCATTTGCATGATGATTCAGTAGGACATTATTTTGTAGAGAAAAAATAAATGTAAGAATCTGTTTCATCTCTTCTTGTCAGATTTTGTTTTTAAAGGGACATAATAAGACAAATCTTATCCTGTTCTATGATGTAAACAGTCTTTACACCATACACTTCTACTGTTGTTTCATGTCACATAAATACCACACATGTGGTAAGTAGCATAATGTTTGCTTTTCAGATCATTTTGTCTGAAATAAATACATCACTCCATTTTAACTCTATTAGACTAGGCCAAAGGTTTATGCAGACATTAATCACTAAGTCACTAATCTGACTGTAATTTAAATTTTTAGTGATCTTGTTCTACTTTCACTCAGTTGACATACTGATTATCTCTTAAAGGCAACTTCAGTAATAATTATTCCTTGTTTTTTATATAAAATTGGGGTGAATGAACAAAATGAAATTTGGATTGACCAAGCAGTAACTTCTGGGGCCTGAAAGATACGTAGATAGATAGATAGATAGATAGATAGATAGATAGCCTTTATTGTCCCATAAGGAAATTTGTTTCCACAGTCCGTCACAGAAAAACACAAAACAGTGCATATAATGCAGACATAAGCAACATATACAAACAAAAAGACCATAACAAACGCACCATGAGCGAACACAACCATACATTGAACAACAGTACATGATATCACTCAGGAGGGCTAGTTCTGTATGAGGTTTAATGGGGCAGATTAAGTGCCATGATAGAGGAGGGTATGAAGCTCTTGTTAAAGCGCGCCCTTCTCCACTTTAGGGTTCTGTATCTGCGAAGTGTGAAGTGTGGGTTGAGGGGGTGATCTGGGTCATTGGATATTGTCCGATACCAACATGGAAGTGTTATGGAAGTGTCAAAACTATAGCTCCTTGAGGCTGGCTCCAAAAGCAGGTCAAACTCAGTATAATATATGTTTACAGCCTGGTACAAAAAACAGTTTTGGTCTCTATAGTTTATTTTCCCATGCATGATAACTAAATGGAGGGGGAATTTAAATGATATCATGGCTTAAACATAACCTTAAACATAACTTAGGGCAGGGTCACTATTAGTAAAAGAAGGGTTTCCTTATCTGTCTGCCTTAGTGTCGCCTGCCTGCCTCAGCTCCACTCGCAGGGCATTTATCAATACAAGGTACACGCTGGACTTGCATACTTGGTAGTTCGGACTTGACGTGTACAAATGAAGAAACTGATGTGGACTTGACAACACCTGCAAACTGCATTTTGGGACACCTGCCTGCCCCAATCCACACAAGTTACCTCCGTATGTATCCTTCATTAAATGGGGCAAACACACATCCGAGCATTCGTTCAGACGCACACTTTGAATCGGAACAACACTTGGGCGGCGAGTGAAGCCCGCAAAAACACAAATCAAGAATCGATCATTAGCAAAAAAGCTAGCAAAATGGCGACGGCCAGAGCCGACACACTGAGCTTTAAAACCACTCCTCAGACATCTTATTGGAGGGTTCATCCATCTTTATGCGCTGTAAATGGGATTGACATGTTATACCACTTTATAAATCACCTTAGAAAGCTGTGACGAACACATTTACACTTGAAGCAATCACAAAAACATTCACTTTAAGCCGTGTTTCTTAACGTCTGTGTGCTATAAGCTACTACGTTTCACCAATCAGCTAGTTCTCAGTGCTGGTGCCGGGCAGGTAGCGTACAGAGCCGCTACGTTTAGAAATGAGGTTAATACTAACTGAGCAGCGGAGCAGAAGAGCTAAACAATGAGCTCAAAATAAAACAGAGCTGAGTGATGGTAATAAGTCACTCACTGAAGGCTACCTCTTTCACACTGTCACTTGATGCACTGCTGATATAAAAAATATTGACGGGTGCAGCTTTAAAATAATCACTCTGTCACCTCCGGCGACAACGGCCACTTCAATCAAACCGGTTCACACGTCCATTCGGGAACGGGCTATTTGGGATTGCTGAGCCAATTACACGACGGGCCCCTTGTTAAATTCCGCTTTGAGGTCGAGATGTTGAGATCTGAGCCGTCCGATCTGAAATCCTCACCTCTAATAATGTTGTTCAGTCGATCCCGGGCTCCAAGGCCTGTACATTTGTTGTCTCCATTAATCTGTCATCTATTTTATTGCCCAGTGTGCATTTTCAGAGCGAGCAGCGATGATGGATGGTGAGGCGGGTTTACTGTATGTGTGTGAGAGAAAGAAGCAGAGAGGGAGACTTAAGGAGTGTGGTAAAAATGAAGCTTGTAGTTTGAAGGGGTTTTCTGCTCTCTTCCTCTCTGCTTCACAGTGGCTGTCAGCTTTAATTATCTTTGACAAAGGGCCTCCTGAATCCTAATTATACTGAGCTTTGTCTTTTCCTGGAGCCCTTCACAATTCACTCCAGCTGCTTGACGCGCTCACACGTTCCAGTCCTCTTCACCCAAAATTAATTGGGCGCGTTTGCAGTTTCCCCCCTCGCCTCCTGACATCTTTTGGGAATCAAAGGTCATCATTAGTTCGGGTGAGGATGTAGGGCGACAGAGAGACAGCCATGCGTCACACATCAGCGCTGTCATGCGGCTGTCCCGGTTTTGACAATGACCAGTCTTTTTCTGCCGCGTACAGTCTAGTACCAGGAGATTCATAGGACCGGGCCGGAACAGCTTACCGGTACTCAACGGTGTTTGAGAACTGACCATCGTGTTGTGTTCATTATTCGGGCAGTGATGGCTGTGAGAGTCCTTGCCGTGGTCAAACTTTTGCTGACATTTAGCATGGATAGAAGACGCAGTTCCACAGAAAATGTCACAAAATCACCTCACAACTGTATTCGATATCTTAGTTAAACGGTTGAAAATACATCTTTAACGAATTCCCTAAGCGTATAGGCTGTAGGGTCATAGAAAAACCATATTAATGAATCCCTATCTTGTGTTTTTATTTTATTTGTTTGCCAGTGAAAGCAGCTACAATCCTGATATACTGTATTTTCACCACATGAAGTCATTATTCTGCTATGACACTTCGGCTGCTACAAAGCCGAAGCTCCATTACTTTCACCAGTTCGTTGTTAACTTTGCTGTTCTGCGCTTGTGTAATGTGAAATTGCAGTGTTTTTTTTTTTGTTTTGTTTTTCTGTTGCTGAAAGCAGCTGCCTGCTGCGGCTGGAAATGAAGCTTATGAAACTGGCGAGACTGAAACTGGTGAGAGGTGGACTTCTACTGAGCAGTAAGCGTTGCGCCAAAGTCAGCCTCACTTATTGGCAACATGTAAATCTACTCAACAAAACACTAAATTACCCAGGACTGCGTTTATATTTCTTATGTATGCAACAATCCAAATCTTCATCTCCAATCAACGACTGCATTGTTTCCCTGAAATTACGACATGTGGCTACTACTTAAAGTTAAGCTAAACCCGGCCGCTGCAATCACTATTTTGAACATAATGATTTGCGCGTAGTTGGTGTAATTGCAGATTGGAGGAGAGAAAGAGCCCCCCCCCCACCACCACCGTTGTGCGCGGCTGCAGCAGCTGATGAACGTGAGCTTGATTCGTTTACAAGGGGAGGGGGGATCTTTCCCGTTCACATCACATCCATTTTCTCTATCAGTCATTTGTGCATAGAACACAATAATAAACTCGAAAACTAAAACGGCAGCTGAATGGAACTGGCAGCATTATTGGCACATTATTCAAGATATATAAACTCCCGTGTGCAGAAAGTTATAGCAAGTGTTCTGCAGAATATGCACGGATCAGCCACAACATTAAAACCACCTTCCTAATTTTGTGGCGGTCTCTCTTGTGCCTCCAGAATGTTGTTAATGGGGGGCTTTCGGTCCTGTGGGTTGAGGGTAGGGTCCTCTGTGGATCAAGTTTGTTCCAGTCCATCCCATAGATACTTGATCAGTTTGGGATCTAGTGAATTTGGAGGCCAGGTCAACACCTTGTGCTGTTTCATGGTTTTTTTAGTTTTCCCTAAAGCGTTTTTATGTGTGTGCCTGTGTCAGGCTGCATCCTGCTGGGGATGGATGCTGCCATCAAGGAGTGTCATTGCTATGGGGTGGGGGTACCTGGTCTGGTCTAGGTGGGTGCTACATGTCTAAGTAGCATCCACACGAATGCCAGGTTCAAACGTTTCCCAGCAGAACATTGAATTGTCACAGGATGGTCAATGTTATTTACTTCTCTTGTCAGTGGTCATAATGTTGTGGCTGATTGGTGTACATGTTTACTTTTCTAAACTTTAATTAAATATCTTAATTTTAACCATAATATATTTGGCTATGTAATTGATTAGCGTAGCATAAGCACTGGAAATATAGCCAAGAAACATCCGAGCACAAATGCTTCCTTGTGCCTTGTTTAATGCACCATTTAGCCAACATTTATTTAGTTATTTAATTAATTTGGGAAGACTGTATTTAACTTAATTCAAATCTTTTGAATTTCATCACAGAACCTCATTGTGTGATGCTGATATTTAAGTTCATTGTCAGGTAGCTGGTATTTTGCATTAGATTTATTTCCTGAGGATTTAGTTCACCATAACCTAGTTCCTTTTTCCTTTTGTTTTTTTTCTTCTTACCTCTATGAAAAAGGTTTATTTCACGTGACACACTCAGGGCAGTAACTGGAGGTGAGCAGATTTGTAGGAAAAAAAAAAACAAAAGTATGAAAAGAGAAAACAGTGAGAGGGATGGGGTGATGATACAGAGATTGGGTGATAAATCTTGTTCTGATCAGGTTTCTCTGGTGCCCTCACACCTCAGTCTCTTTCTTGTAGGGTAATTAATCAATCCCAGACTGGAGTCATTGATCGGCCCCTCGTAGCCCTCGGTATGTTTACACTCCTCGATTGTATTTGCCACTAAGCCCCTCGCTGCCGCTCAATCTCATCGGCAGAAAATGTGACACTCCGCCCTCTGATACCGTCAGCCGAACAGAGCATCGATTGACATCTCGATGAAAATCAATCTACTTATTTTTTTTTTTCTTTCTTGTTGTTGCACGGGGGATTTGGTTTTGTCATAATCCTTTTGTTGTAATCCTGTATTCCAGGTTGCAATATAAAAAGTCTTACTGTGAGCAATGAAGACACAGGGAGCGGATAGCTACTGCCAAACATCTGCAGAGTTTCATTTGATACTCCATTCATGCATTCAGATTAGACGATAAATTCATGGGTATTATTGAATAGGATTGAATAAATCTTGACTTGTATTACTGTCAAATAAATGTACAAAATATTTTACTCTGAAAAGTATCAGGGTCTGGTATCAATGGCAAACACTTCAGATTTGTACTTGAGTATACCTGGCACCACTTTATTTTTATGTGCCACTTTACACTGACTGCAGCGGCTTTCAATGTCCACATGTGAGTTTAACAGTACGATACGATTGTTTAATCCTTACACACTGTTCCAATTTATTCAGCATCTACAAATACATTAAACGTGAGGCTACAGACAACTCAGTTTATAACGTGTCTTCATCAGACCTAAAAGAGACCCAATCATCTTTGATTATTTTTCAAATGAAGCAGCAATTTGATCTGATTATCAGGCAATAAAAGTCCCACCAGCACCAAGTAATTATGGTGCACTTATGAATCTCATAATTGCCACTTTAATAGAAAAAAAAAAAAGAATATTTTTGTAAGCCGCTTGCATGACTTTCTATATTGTTACCGACCCTCTGACAGAATGCAACTCATGATTCAACGTCTTGATTCAGAGACTGCATGTGACCGGTGACGCGTTTGGCTTTGAGCTCCTGCTGGAGGACAGGAGGATGCAGCACAAAGGGACACGAGATTACTGAGTGTCCAGCGATTAGCAGCACTATAATAAAACAGAGTTTTGTATTGCAAAGTTTTATATTTAAATATAAAGAGCAGTGTTTAAAGGCTGTTAAAATGGCAGCAGTATGGGCAGTAAGGTTAAATGACAGCACAGTTATGGAGGTTGGATGGATCTGATCTGTCTATAATTGCTCAGGTGAAGCTGTAAATAAACACAAAAGAATCAAAATCAATGGTAAAGATTGGTGACAGAACTAAAAAACAAAGATACCTGGTGCTTTAATGATCAAAGAGACTGCGACTGCACTGTTTTATCAAGAAAAATTAAACAAGCTCTCATATTTTAAGGAATAATCTGAATTTGGTGACTCAAATTTCAGAGAAACACACAAAAAATACCATAAAAGAGCAGTTTGCATCATTCCCTAAGATGAGGATGCATACTCATGCTTTCTTAACTGGATGTTGTCTACACTCTTTTTACTGTGCACCTCTTTTCACCTGCTTTTATTGTCCATGTCACTCTTCAGAGATTTTTTATTACAGGCAAATTTAATAATTTTTGCAATTTGCGAAAATTTGTCTTGCTCCATTGACGTTCAAGAACCGGCCTGTAGGAGGTGCTAGAATATATACAGCTGAAAGATGTAATGTATTTCTCAACTTCAATCTATTAACACTCATCCAGGACTTATTCTTTCTCCGCGTTTTATTTTATCTATAAATGATTCAAAGTGCGCTTGATGCTCTGAGTAGGCTCACTGTTCTCTATGAGTAGTTTCCACATGTGGGAGGCAAATGTATTTTGAGACCTTCTTTCTCAATGCTCTTAAGCGTCTATGAATCTGAATTCAGTGCATTCTTTCATAAATCCACGCAAGGACATCTACTGAGTACATTCAGAGAACTCTACCTCCCACATCGTTAGTGATGAAATTAAAAGATCTGGACGCACAATGACGCATGAGCCTAAATGAAAAAGGTGTTAACGCAGGTGCTGGCTGGTCAGCTGGAGGCAGTTAAAGAACCCTATGTTGATTTTCAGCTTGAATGAAAGGCCCTGCTCGCCAGCCTCTGCCACTGTACAGCAGCTACAGTCCCACCCGAGACAATTGTGATTGCTTCTCCATCTTAAATACAGTAGAGGACCAGCTTTGAGTGGGTGGTGTGGTAACGCACTCTGTTGTCACCCCCTGCTGTGCTGAACTGTTGAGCCCAGCCTTTTCACTGGCGTCTCAGCTGAAAAGAAAAACAAACACCCAAATTCTGAAAAAGAGAAAAGTACAGAGGGACATATTCGACGTGCAGCTACCCCGGCACACAAGGTGTTTTATCAGCGGATAACTGATAAAACACTCGGATGTCAGCGGTCACATAATATTTCTGTTTGTATTCCCATCTGATAATGAGAGGCCCATTCACTTTCCTTGCCATTCACCGCACAAATTCCTTGACAAACCTGTCTCAGCTTTGATTGTCATAACCACAATTGAACCCTGCTTATCCAATCAGGTCAGGCTACATAAAGGGCATACATATTTCATGCAGCATCACACTTATCTGACAAAAAGGGCTTCTTTTTTTTTTTTTACATCTTCGTGAACTGAAATCACGCCTCATATTTCATTAGACACTCGAAAAAGCCTCCGGTCCGTGGTCAGATGGGCTGTATGTTTTATTCATGTCCTCTGAACATCTGCTTGTCCGGGTGTCAGAAATCATCAGACTCCCAGTGGACTCCTGCCTGACTGGTTGTAAATGAACTCCGAAGTCGAGACTCAAAACAACCTGTCAGAGCTCTCCACCACCAGAGGAATCTCTTAACACAGTGGCGGAGGTGAGCTGTGGAAGATCTTGTGAAACGAGCGATGAAAGTCAACTCTGGACACGTGCAAGGTCATTTTTTCATTTTTTTTTTTTTTTTCTAGACTTAAATATAATATTTAGACTCTGATTCAGTCGGTGTGAAACTGCGATAAAGCTTCTAATACAAGTTGAGTGTTCTTCCCACAGCTTTTGGTGGATTTTGACACTGCTGTTCACTCTGGCTCCTGGTCGACAAGTCTCCCTGAGTCACTGGAGGTTTGTGCCAACTGGAGGAAAAGAGCCTGACCGCTAACAAGTGCTCACTGACTCATAGCCGCCACAGTATGTCCCACTGTGTTTGCGCGTGTGTCAGCGTGCATGTGCATTTTTTATATACCATTCAGTTATATACTATTATATTTATCACTTTACACCCATCCCACGGAAAACGTGTCTTAGAGATGATTGTGGTCCAGCTCACATGCGCTGCCCCTGAAAACTATCATCAGCTGCCACAAAAGGACATAAACAAAAAAAAATACAAGTCCATGAAAGAAGGAAAGCAAATAAAACAAAGGGTTACTGTAGCTACTTAAATAAGTTATATAGGCAGAAAGCATCACTATGGAGAACAAGGAAGTCATTTTACGGAAAAGAGAAATAAATAAGACTACCACAATTTTACTGGGTACCTACTTAGTGACTAAATATACATTTGGGAAAGTAAAAATGGAATTACTGTTGATACTCTTGATATTACATCCCATCCCAAACATTTAGTTTAGTTTAAATTTACCTTTAATGGACATTTGTGCATACTTGATAAAGCTTCGTTTGTTTTTGTCTCCAGCCAACCCAGTAGGAGCCGAAATGAAGTGGTGGTGGCGGTTGTGGTATAGCCTCTAAGTTAAAACTTAGCCTAGTTCAAATTGGACTTTTTATAATCTAATAGGACTTTTCATGCAGGACTTAATTAAAACGTGCCATGTCCCATCCACCATTTCTTACGTAGAAATGAGCAGCTATTAGAAATGTACGCCCAGCAATTGCCAGACTTACGTGTGTTACGCTCCAACTGACAAAGCTAATGTTAGCTTGCTAATGTATGACCCGTCACAGGTGAGGAATAAAGAAATATTATAGTCAATACATCTGACGTGAAACCCTACTTTTTGATAATGATGTAAACTTTAAAGGCTAAACTAACAAAATATACCTGAAACAACTTACGCGCCTCTAAAACGGTGATCTTTAGCGGTTATGCTAGCTCGTGACGTTACAGTGACTTCCTGTTCCTGATTGCTCTTGATTGGATTATCTACAGATGTTTCCTAGCAACAGATTGACACATTACTAAAGCTTTACTAGCTGCTATTGTTAATGGTGCACCTAGATGTCGCTAATCAAAAGTTTTAAAACTGACTAATAGTCAGCTTAAACCTTAAACCTGCATTTACTCATTGTTTGGCTGTTAAATCGGTGGAAAAAAGCTACAAACACAACACAGATATATATGTATTATCATTGTACAGGGTTAACATGTTAACAACAACTGTATATTAGACATGTAGCAGACTCTAACAAATGGAGCCTTCAAATGGTGTTTTGTAACAGGTTTAATTACCTTGAAAGCAGAAATAGTCTTAAAGCTCCAAGCTAAATGAATTCCACGGAAATGGTGGAGGCCATGGAAGTTTTTTCCTGGAAAATGTTTAATGCTAATTTGAAACGAGTGCTACTGTGATTTGTTGCTGTATGATTTAGGCTACACCAGTGTTTGGAGGTTGAAATACTAAACTGCTAATACTGTCCGTGTTTTGGTGGCATTTGGTCTGGAAAAGATCAGCTGTATCTGGCAACTACTCGCTGAAATGTTAACTTCCATGGCTTCACAACACCAACAACAAAGATTTGCTGACAACTCACCTGATGTTTTCAGTTGGGTTCACCTGGTTCATCAGTAAAATATGAAATTTTACTTTGCTTTACGCCCAGTTCCTGAGTTGGTGTAATATTTAGACTTTTTAGCTGCTAAATGTGACACAAAAACTAGTTGCCAACTTTGTCTGACGTGAGCTGATAGAAGCTGAAACACTTTATTTGCCTGAAGGACCTCTATTGGTTCATCACTATGAACTTTCACACCACTGCTACAGTGTTAATAGACCGATCAGGCATAACATTATGACCACCTGCTTAATATTGTGTACCTCTCCTTGTGCCTCCAACACAGTTGTGACTTATAAGGGGAGGGTCCTCTGTGGATCATCCCACAGATACTTGATCAGTTTGAGATCTAGTGAATTTGGAGGCCAGGTCAACATCTTGTGCTGTTCTTCATGTTTTTTTTTAGTTGTTCCTAAACCATTTTTGTGTGTGTGTCTGTGTCATGTTTTTTTTTTTTAGTTGTTCCTAAACCATTTTTGTGTGTGTGTCTGTGTCAGGCTGCATCCTGCTGGGGATGGCTACTGCTATCAAGGAGTGTCATTGCTATGGGGTGGGGGGGNACATGTCTAAGTAACATCCACACGAATGCCAGGTCCAAAAGTTTCCCATCAGAACACTGAATTGTCACAAGATGGTTATTAACTTTTCCTGTCAGTGGTTTGAAGGGAATATCTTAAGGTTATGTGATAATATTCAACCCTCCTATTCTCTAGCAACAATACAGAAGCTGCAAGGCCTTCCTTGACACGATCCTGTCCCATTGTTGTTTGTAATAATATTCACTCCTCATCTAGATGAATATGACTGCCCAGTGCATCAAAACAGGCTTATTGCTTGTAGTTTATTGGACAGAGTTTATCTGGCAGATGTCTTTACCTCCAGTGTCAGCTGCTCTACATGTTAGTCACCAACAACAGGCAAATGATGCCAAGAAAGAGTGAGTGAAGAACGCAGGTACTTCCAAATGGTTCATGTAATTTTTCGCCTCTATGTGCTCACATCATGCATCTCTTTAAGTGATTTCAGCGTCACAACATCGGCTACACAACCGCAGAGCCAAATCAATTGATGACAATACTGATCTGAGCAATATCTCACGTAATGCAAATGCATCATTGTCAGTTTGATGATTAACCCTCATTAGTTGGAAGGCCGCCAGCCTCATTCTCTCATACTGTGGATCAAGGAGGCCGTGATGGGCCCTCAGATTGAGAAACTGTGATTCATATTAATCACATAAACCCCTTCCCGTTATCATTTATGTGACGAATTGCTTTCAGCTTGACTGTGAATGCCCTTCACATGAGACGTCTTAAGTACTTTCAGCGATATTCGTGCCGTTTGTGGGTTGTTCTCCTTCGTTGACCCTAAAAATCTTTGCACATCATCCCACATATTTATCATTTAAGTGCATGAACACAAACACCTACGGTTTATTCTACACGGGGAGACTGAACCCTTCTCTGTTGTGTTCTTTTTAAAATAGGCTAAATGTATAAAAAATAAAAATCTTGAAAGAACAATAGTAAGAAAACTTGGTGAGAAGCCAGATGAGATGGAAGACACAGAACAGGTTTGTGGCTCTAAATAAAACCTTTGACTCGAGTGTGCCCCACTTAAAGCAAATACATGTGCATGTTGCATGACACAATTTCAGCTATAACAGAATAAGGTCCAGAGTTAGTAAAGTAACAGAGATCATTACTGTTAATTAAACTGTTCATTTTTGAGATGATGATTCCATAAACACATTTTTCGATAGAATTTAATTTGGGCTGCAATCAAAGTCCTCCTCCTCCTCCGCCTCTTAGACAAACAGGGCTATGTGTGGTTTTCCTTCCTGTGTCATCCATTTCTCCACCTGGCAGTGAGGCGCTACCCTCTGCATTCATGGGCACATCATCGTCTGCCCTCCTCACTGAGAATTAGACCTTCATCACTCAAACCCTCCCAAAAGCCCGAGTGCTAAAGTTTTACCTGCATTTTCTCTTTAAGTCTGTTAAAACACGTTTGCATCATTATACGTGGGATAATATCATAGCATTGCTTTTTTAAATGAACAGCCGCAGGTGGCAATTTCCTATTAATTAAGTGATTTCACCATATCTTCCTTCTAAATTGCCCAGCATTCATTTCATCCGCAGATCCGTGTGAAGTCATCCTTCACTGCCAGCTCGTAGTGACTCCCCTCTTCCCTTCAGTGGATCTATAGATTTTCTCCAAATGATAAATTGGACACAGGGAGCCACTGAGGTGTGACCAGGTGCCAAAGGAGTATAGCTTTTTCTTTTAAATGGGCCTAATTATGCTCAAGACCTTTAGAGCTGTTTGGATAAGCGCTAATAACATTTTGTGGGATGTAATGTTACAAAAATCAATGGGTGAAAGGTATTAGTGAATTAAACTTTGTGGAATTTTTAAACAAAGTGCAGCTCCTCCCTGGCAACAGAAACTATTTTATTTCAAACAAAATAGTCACGTTTGGAAGCTTCAAAGTTGCATCAGTGTTTGTTTTGTTGTTCACTTTCTCTCCTCTGATTGAAGAAATGCATGCATTCTGTCCCATCCATCACCTTCACCCCTCCCCTCGCTCTCTCCAAACCCAGAAACGAGTAGCGATTAATTTCTAGCCCATTCTCTTCTGTGGCACCGTGGTGGGCAGAAACTTGTGCGGCTGACTTTGTGTTGTGCGTGCTCGTAACGCAGACGCCACTTTTCCCCTAGAAGAAATTATTTTGTCGTTTTTCCTCACGGCGAGAAAGTGATGATGAACCAATTGGACGGATGCTGCAGCGCATAAAAAGTTGTGGATGGTTCCTTTTACGCGCAGACATTTAAAAGACTATTTTAACTACAGAAGTTGCGGTACTGTACAAGGGCAGGTCAGATTCTTCACTCTGCAAAAATATCGCCCACAAGCAGGCTGGACGACCATCCACTCGGAAGAACACCGCGAGTCCGCAAAGCGCAGATGATCGCAACTGGTGTTTGTGGCGTCGCGCTGGTGCTGGTGCTGGTGGTTCTTATTCCGGTCGTGGTGAACTCCGCCGGAACTCCCGCGCGCTACGAGATGCTCGGGTCCTGTCAAATGGTGTGTGACTCCCACGGGACCGCGGCCACGGCCACGGCTAAGGCAACGAACCCGGTAAAAGACAACCGTTTGGTCCAGTCGCTTCCTACGTTCATCCAAGGTCCACAGGGAGAGCCTGGACGCGTCGGGAGGATGGGTCCCAGGGGTCCGATCGGCGAGCCCGGGCCACCCGGACCTGCTGGTCCGCCAGGGGAGAGAGGGGCACCTGGTCCTCCGGGTGCACCCGGGGCGCCAGGAACAAACGGGCCAAACGGTGCCATTAGCGCAGCCACTTACAACACCGTGCCAAAGATAGCGTTTTACGCAGGACTGAAGAAGCAGCATGAGGGATATGAAGTGCTGAAATTCGACGACGTTGTCACAAATCTAGGGAACCACTATGATCCATCTACCGGGAAATTCACCTGTTCAATACCGGGGATTTACTTCTTTATTTACCATGTGCTGATGCGAGGCGGAGACGGAACAAGCATGTGGGCTGATCTCTGTAAAAACAGCCAGGTAGGACGATTCATAACTTCACTATTAAGCCACAATTGAATTAGTTTGAGCTTCATTCTTTAAACTTTGTTTATAATAGACTTCTAAATTGAAAGGATTGATTAACAAATGTTTACTTTTCGCATTTTTACGCACAAGCTGTACCCAAAAATGCACTTTTTTACAGACTACAGTGAAGTTGTTTTAAGATGTGCGACCTCTCATGGAGCTGTCCACGGTTCTGATTTCAAAACATAGACACGTTTCATCAGCAGAAATGTCGAATTTGCCTTCCAGGTGAGAGCCAGTGCCATCGCCCAAGACGCAGACCAGAACTACGACTACGCCAGCAACAGCGTCGTCCTTCATCTCGAGCCGGGAGACGAGATTTACATCAAGCTGGACGGCGGAAAGGCGCACGGGGGCAACAACAACAAGTACAGCACCTTCTCCGGCTTCATGTTGTACGCTGATTGAAACACGGAGGAGATCTGCCGAGGGGGGGAATGAAGGAATGAAGGAGAAAAAAAAAAAGGCTGCTCTGCATATAGCTTTGCTTCACTGCTCGTGTTCAGTTCAATGTCAGCTGGATTATTAGAGACAGAGCTCAACGTTTCTATATTTCAAAAGAATCCAGAAAGATATGGAGGAAGTCATCATGCAAAAAATAAAAAAAAACTGTACTTTGCAACAGGAGCAGCTGACAGTGTAATTACAAGATAAAAATAATGAATTTTAATTTGTACAGCACCAAGCTGTACCCTTGTCAGATTGATTAGTGTCGCTAGTGCACCCTGAATGAATTGTTCCGCTTCACAAATTAAGTTGGCTGATATATCAAACTATGTGGTGACATATACCGAGTGACCGTAGATTCAAAGTTCAGTGTATCGACATTTAGCACTCAATTATAGAAGCTAATAATATACTCACATAACTAAAAGTGTTGTTAGTCCATTTGTGTGCTTTATTTCTCCAAAGATATGCCATGAACGTTGCATTTGGGTGAAAATGTTGAAAGCAGTCGTTATGCATGTTTCTAAAAATCAACATTTCAACACTGTGGAGCAAAAAGAGACTTTAAAGGCGAAAGATATTTGTAAAAGAAAAAGAAAAGGGACAGGCCTGGTGTTCAACAAAAACATTATCACTGTAGCTCATTTTTCTTGTGTGTATCAACATGGCATCTGGTTGGGGCAACGGGGTGGTCTGGTGGTTAGTCACCGCCACAAAACTGGACAGTCGCACAGTCAGATACGCTTCCTCGACAACATTCAGCAATCTGCTCGCCGATTATCGAGCTCCTTCCAGAGAAGACCGTGGGTTAAAATGTAAAATGAAATCCTCTGACTCACTTTGTAATCCTCTTAAGGAGATTAATCAAAGTTATAGAGTTGTTCGCCGTGCACAGTCAGCTGTGGCGATCGTGCCATTGATCATGTGGCGAAATCACTCTGTGAGGCCACCTGTTCCCCAGATGAGAGGATAACGTGTCCTTCATCTGGTCCTGCCAGCCAGCCAGCCAGCCTCCCATAGACACACAGACACCCACTGAGGGGCAACAGGACAACTCATCTAACACCGCCGCATTGTGTCAGGAGCAGAGCAGCATACTGATTACCAACACGCTCATTATTTCCCCTCCGCGAAACGTGTTGGCAGAAATGTCACAAAACCAAGAAAGCAATGTTGACATTGAAATTAAAAAATCAATTAGCACCATATTTGTGAGCACCGCTGTAGACTCCCCGGAGAATGGAACTATTTATCTGGGATTGTAATCACACCTCCGCAGACAAGGAAAGGCTATTTTTTGTGGCATACATGGGGCTGAAACAAAACTGCTAATGAAATGCACTGCGATCCTGCAAGGCTCCTCCAAATAATTTACTTAAAAAGAATTCACAATTACAAGTGCAAAAATTAGGCATTAATTAATTAAGGGCCTTTGTGGAGAAGAAAAGAGAAGAAAAAAAACGCTTTCAGATGTAATTATTTTCCTGCTTTCCCAGAAAATTTAAGAGCCCTGATACTGAAGAGAAGTGTAAGCCAATTCGAAATCACATCAATAAATGAGTTATCGCAACAATCTCGAAGCATTCATTGTGAGGTGTTGAGTTCTGATTGATAAAGTAATAGCTACATCACAACGAATTCTTCGCCTTTTGCTTCTTAATTTCTTTATTTGAAGGTCAACCAGCGCTTCGGATTGTCAATGAGGATCTTATCCACCTGGTGCTGTGAGAAGCCCCTCATCAGCATCTTCGGCACGATGTTCTTCAGGATGTGAGAGTAGCCGTGGCCGCCGTACTTGGTCAGGCGGTTCTTGGTGTGGATGTCGTGCGCGATCACTATCTTGTCCTCGTAGCCCTCCTTCGCCAGAAACGCCAAGCTGGGCGCGAGCAAAGAAAGCGTGTGAAGAGCGAGGCGCCTCGAGTGTAACACGAACGCCAGGCGTATTATCATATGTCGTCGAATCTGTGTTAATGTTGGTGCAGGCAAACATCTGACCAGAATACTACAAAGTGACAAGTTATTCAGCACAATGTGTCCCTTCAGCTGTGGTGGGAGATAATCGTGCTCCTCTCTGACTTAACTCCGCATTAAATTGAATTACATGAATAGATTCCCTGTTTCCCTGATATGTGTCTAAAGATAGCTTAGTCACGGTGTTGTTCAGATGTATTTTTAAGTTACTCACGCCTTCACTCTCTGGCTGTCACTGGGCATGTCTACGTCCAGCTTATACGGGTAGTTCAGCATCTCCGTTCCAAACAGGTCGTACTCCAGGTAACTCCCCAGTTTAGCAAACTCGAGGAGATCACCCTCTTCGAATATAGTCCTGCAAGAATGTCACAGAAAGGGAATTTGCTTTTTTTTTTTTTAAACTTGAAATTGAATTGATTTATTTTTTTTGTGCACGTTCTCAAGAAAAGTTTGAAAGATGAAGGCGACATCAGTCAGCACGTTCGATTTTCATTCATTCCATTGTGCATCAATTAGGCTCAACATCTTTGTTTAAAATAATCACAATAAACACTGCGCCTAGCTCAATATCCTTCCAGCAAGGGGAATCATTCTTGTTTGCGCTCGGTAAACAATGTCCGTCTGCGGCAGAGCGGAGGGTTTGACCTGTCACAGTAGGGAAAGCCCAGGTGTATAAATAATGGCGTCCCGGTAAGACATGACAGTGAATCAGCACGGCCGAGAGCAAAACCTCTCCTCAGTGAAATCCAGCCTGATGCACCTGTCTGCTGATGTGTGCCGTGTAAAAGGGTCAAGGGACGCTTTCTCAGTACGAACCAGAATCAGATCAGATTATATATATTTAAAATCTATTTTTAAAATCTGTACAGCATGATAACTGACCAAACAGGCAGAGGCTTGTCGTCTCTCCGTATTTTTTTTACTAATAAACATCAGGGAGGGGATGTGGCACAAGAAATAATACCCTACTATAGCTCAGATTATCAGGGATGTCTCACCTGTCCAGGTGAGACATAACGGTTTTGCCGATGTCACCGCCGGCCTCCTGGAGGATTCGAACGACTTCGGCCGGAGCCTCTGCACTCCTGCCGGGGTGGATGATAACAGGGCAGCCCAGCTGAGTCTGAGCATGAGCTGTGGCCCTCAGCACCTTCGCCTCGCTCTCCGTGATTGGCCAGCTGGTGCCGATCTCGCCGATCACGCCGCAGCGGATGTCTGTACCGTCGGCGCCGTGCAGCACCTCGCTGACGATGATGTCTGTGAGCTGCCGGAGCAGAAACGAGGAGTTAAAATGAGTTAGAAAACCGCACGTTAGAGTAATTATAATTGTAAACCTTCTCTCAGTTTTTCTGTTCTTTTTTAAAACAATCTGACGCACATGAACGGAGCATTTGTCAGGTTTGAATGATAAATATATCCAAATATATAAGAAGAGTAAACACAGATTCTCAGTGCACCACTACCAAAAGACTAGACGGCGAGAAATTCGTTCAGATCAATCAGAAGATACAGAAGAGATCCTAAACGCAGCCAAGTGTCGAGAGAATGTGCAATAGATTAAACTGTCAGGACAACAAATGTATGGAATAAATTCTTCCAATCTTGTGAGACACAAAGCACCAGTGGCCAACTGCAGATACACACATAGTGTAAAAGTTCAGATCATTTAGGTTAAACTGCTCGCACAAAAGTGTGTGCTTCACACTGGACCACAAATTCGGCCACACCTGCTCCACACTCATTTTCTTGGTGGCCTCAGTGTGGGTGCAGTCCACATAGTACCCTGCTCCTGCGACAATGTGGACGCCGGTGTCCTTGGCCAGCTGCCGGAGGGTGGGCAGGTCCCGGTCGATGCCCGTGGTGGTGTTCTCCACCATCGCGCCCCCGCCGGCCTTCCTGTAGGCCAGCAGCTCGTCCCGCACGGCGCCGGTCTCCTGCTGCAGCAGCAGGTTCTCGTGGCAGCTGTAGGGGTTTTGCCTCAGCCAGTGCATGTGCTGCATCTGAAAGGGGTTCTCGGCGACTGCCTCGTCCCCTTGGGGCGGAGGGAAGTAGCAGCACTCGAAGCTCATGGTCAGGTGCTCGTGGGTCATGGTGCGGCCCAGCTGATCCGGATCCACCAGACCCAGGACGGTCTGGACCTTCCCGCTCAGTGCTGACATGACTCTTTGATGGGTGTTTAGGGTTTTAACAACCTGAAAGGCCACAAAGTAGTCATTTATTAATTACACTGAGACAGATCAGAGTAGGGACAGCTTCTGCAGTCCCGAGCAACACAGATTAGACCCTAACCCTAAGAGCTGAGTGTGTGTGTACTAAAATAGTCTGACAACTCATTGACCAGACAGAGCAAGCAGCAGAGCAAACTTTGGACTGTAAAGCAATGCAAAGTCCGGATCCTAAATCTAACTAAAACCTATATCAGTCTAAAAGCTGCAGTCTTTTCATGACTATATGCTCTGTTTTGCAGAAAGAAAAGTAAGTGAGAAGCCATCTGCAGCCTGGTAGTGGTTAAGTTACAACTGTGCTAGTGCAAAATGAAACTTAAAACAAACCCCCGAAAACAACGTGCAGTAAGGTCAGAGCTGCAGCATTAGATGGAGGGGGACTTAAGAGTTTCATCAAGGTAAGTCCTGAAATGTATGTACACTGTCGAAAAACTGTTTGCTGACCTTGTTTCTTGTGTCCACTTCCACCGCCCGCCGAGCACAGACAGCTGCTCCTTCAGATTAGCTCTGCGACACGTCGCGGGGAGTCAGCCATCGCGAGAAATCACGAGACTACGACCCCGGCAGCGGATTCCGCCGAGCAGTGTCAACAAATCAAAGTCTGGGATTGAAATATAACAAATAATCCGCAAATATTCCTTCAGATTGAGTAAGCGTTTATAATTTAGAAGTCGTTTTGTCAAGAAAAACTGGAAGCTTTGACTTTAGCTTTTATTTTTATTTGTAAAGAAAAAAGAAAGTAAAAAAAAAAAGAAACAACAACAATAGAGGATAAAACCTTCAGTGACCCATAATAAAGACTTTCATAGCTGACGACACCTGACTATAGTAGTGCAAAAAACGTTTTGTTTTATTCTTATATATATAATTTATATATAATTTATTCTTATTTATATAATATAATAAACTATGTGTTATATTAGTTGCATATTCCCCTGCTGTGAGATACATAGGGACTATCTTATCTTATCTTATCTTGTCTTGTCTTAATAATTAACATTTTGTAAATTTGGTCTGCTTCTCTTTTTTATATAAACCTCTTCTAAATGGGTTACTAATAACATAGTTTAACCACGAACGACTGAGTAGCTTTGCACACATAACCACAACAAGACACATGAAGATGATGCAAGTTCTCGGAGACAGACGGCGACTCTTTCTGTTTGCTCTCCTCTCAGCAGATGGTCCCCCACAGCAGCATTTGGTCTGCTGTTGCGGGGAACTGCCCTGTGAAGCACCCACCATCCCATACGCTTATACGGCAGGACCCATGACATCTGTTTGTCAGCAAGATGACTATTCTATAGAGCAGAGCAGTAAACATATGGGACCGCGTTCTGATTTTGTGTTCAAAATAGATAAATGTCCTTTTCTGTCTGAAAACGTCCCCTCTCGGGCCTATTGTGTCTCCAAGATGTGGACGATTATTGACGTTTTTTTTATGTCATCCCTTCTGGATCACTGTGACTCTCCCTTCACTTGTTAGACAGCGTTGTCTCTGGGTTGTTGTTGTTGTTTAATGCCTCCTAAATTTTCCTTTTTTATCATGGAATTTCTTGTAGACAGTGTCCACGTTTGATGTCTTGCTTTTTTCCTCCATGACATCTGACCTGCAAATGTGCTGCATAAATAAATGTTATTGTGCAGTGTGCTCCTCGGTTTGTTGTAATTTTATGCAACAGGAACAAAAGCAGGAATATCTTACAGGCTATGGAAAAAAACAAATCTGACCCTTTAAAATGATGCATTATGATCACAGGAAGCCAAAAGAAAATCACCGCTAATATATTAAAAACAATCAAGCAGCACTGCTGACAATAAGCTGACAAACTAAATCAATACAGTCAGCCACTGGTGACAGCAACAAATGGGAGGAATAAAAAAATCATGCAAGGCACCGGGGATTCCAAATAAATGCACCGACTCCAAAATTACACCGAGGGGCTTGGAGCGCTCTTACTCATATAGGCCCAGGGTACCGTGCCGCTCCGGGGTTCCTCATTAGTGACAAGAGAAGATGTCACCTCCCATTCATCTGTATGCCTGACATGTTTCAGACGGACACGGCCGCAGGGAGAAGAGACGGACGGCTAAAATCAACTCCCCCGTGTAATTAACTCATAATTTACTCTCAGGTTAACTGCTCATCATTAATATCAAAAGAAACATCAGATTTTGAAAGGGGGGGTTTATTGACTGCCTGGCCTAGAAGTCCTAAGCTCCTATATTGAATTTCAGTGTTATTTGCATTTAAATTAAAGTGGACGCTGTTTGCAACTAAAAGATAATAAATCTGAATGTCTCTGTGATTGAAAAAAAGTCAATGAAGTTTTGATTTTTTGGGAGAAAGCAAAGTCAAGTGTTGTTATCTGGTGCCCTCTGCAGACAGAGAGGAGGAAACATACTTTAAATGTCAGTTTTATGTGATTTCGAATAAAATAACTTTGTGATAAAAAAGACAAAGGTACACATAGTTCTACACTTGCCTGAGGCTGGTGCTTGGGTGCTTTCAGTCAATTTAAATGACATGAATGACAATAAAAGCCAGGAGTGGTTGGCTTTGGTTTCCCGCTTGTTGTTGTTTTCATGCTACTTAGGCCGTCCGAGGCCTCGAGCACCGAGAATCGATAGGATAGTTTGCTGCAAGAAATAACAGGGAGATAATGAATTATGGGAACAATGAACCGCGGTGAATCCCAAACCTCACCCTCTGACAACAGGAGCGTTTAAATGGAGGCACGTATTTCCTGGTGACACAGAAAGAGAGGAAAATGTGATCAACACTTAAATATTATTCAGTCTTATTCAGTCAGACTGTGGGAGCATTGAGAGTGAAATTAAATATCAGTCAAACATCAGCTACAAGAAAGAGGCAGTCAGCTTTGTGTAGGCCTTTAATTTTAAAACACGCACAAAAACACCGGAAGACTCACACAGTATATTCTTATTATATACCATCTTTACAAAGCCGTGGCTTTTAATAGGCTGCTCTGATTAGGCTTCCTGCAAACTGTTAAAATTTGGCTGCAGGGATTTGTTCTCATTAAACTAAAGGAGCTCCAGTGAGATCGGACCGGCGTATATCTGTTAAGACCTGGCTCACACAGCTCGCTTTACAGCTTTACCTAAATGTTACATTACAGTAAATGCGTATCCTTCGAGGCTTTCTTCATGGACCGCGTCTTTGCACGCAGAGTAGGTGGACTTGAAACAGGAAAGGGCCTCTATCAAACTGTGACCACAAAGTTCATCACTGGAAACAATATTGCTAAGGTTTCCCATAAGTGGAGCTAAGAAGTGTGACCCAAAATAAGAACCATGCATATTTGAAAGCATTGGTTTTTAAGTGCAGGTAAATAAAAGCTCTGCATAATAAAACTAATGAATAACACGGCTTTTACATGGCTTTTCAATGGTCAAAATGCAGATAAGAAAAAAACTCAGTCTACTTCAGTTTCAACTGCCCCAGATTCAATTAATCGGCGAAACGAAAATTGATATGGAACAATTTGATAATCAATCTAGTGTTTTTCTTTTAAGAGGAAATGCCAAAGCAGCTGTAATATAAAAAAAAAAAAATATATATATTGAGTACATTCACTTTTCAGTGAAAGAAAATAAAATAAAATTTAAAAAACTATATAAAATAATCATGAAAAAATAAAAATAAAATCTTGAATTTAAATTATTTTATGAAAAAAAAATGTTATGGGAACTTTTCACTATTTTGTGATATATGGATCTATTTATTTAAAAAAAATCAGTTAATAATTTGTACTAGCATTAGTAATATTAAAGCAGGCAGCTGTAATGATACCATTTTTTATTTATGTATAAATATATGTTTTTAAAGTTATAAAAGTACGGGACGACACTAGTTTCCACCTTGCTTCCTCCCAGTCAGGTGGTGTGAGAGGTGCCCCAAAGTTCACGTGACCTGTCGTGAAAATCACTTTGCCACGGCTCCACATGACAGGCCATTGGCTCCTTTTGTTGCAGTCTCTCTATATAATCCCTAACTCTAGAAACCCTCAGTCAGCGCAGTCTCTGGTACGAGCATCAGACTTCATCATGGCTTTGAGAACTCTGGTTGTGGCGTGCGCCGTCTTCATGGGAATGTGCCTCATTGCTAGTGGCAAACCAGATGAAACACACGCCTTCTGCAAAATTATCTGGTAAGAGCTCATTTATCTGTGGGAATTCTAGTTTGTCACTTAGTTAGTTTACACTGAGCAGCATCTATGAGCACAGTCTGTAATGTTTAGAGACGTTGATGTGGATAGATAATGATAGATTTTGTTTGCAGGTTATTTGGAATCCCGTGTGATCAAGTCAACATGGCCATTGTGACTCAGATTAAAGCAATGGGCTCATACGAGGTGAGACATTTATTAATGCAGAACTCTTTGTTAGCATTCACGTATTTGTTTTAGAGGCTGAAATGACTTCTGTGCCATTTCTGCATCTCCACTCCAGCTCGCCCCGGTGACCCCACTGCTGATTCAGGCCAACCACACTTCTGCGGTTGATCAGGTCGAGACTGTTAACTTCACCATGAGCGCCACAGTGACGAGTGTGAGCTGCCACGTAGAGGTAATATATATAAATATATACTTCTCCAGCTAATCAATACATTTTAGAGGAAATCGAAAATGTGATTTGAAGATTCCTCTACTGGCACAAAATGCAATACGTGTTTCATTTTTTTCAGGGTACATCTGTGTCTGCATTTTGGGCCAGTCTGTTTGACAATGGCACCAACTACTGTAACCTCCACAATGTCATTCAAGGTACTTTATTTTCACATTCCTAAAACTTGACCATCGGCAATGGTGGCTGTTTTCTCGCATGAGAGCAAAACCTTGCAATCAGAATCCAAACTGAATTCCTTTACTGCATTCATACTTACCTCTGTGTTTCCTGTCTGAACAGGAAGTGGACTCACCACAGCTCCAGGATACTCTGAGTTCTCCAACGAGTGGCTTTGCCTCAGTTATGGACTTTCTGCCTGCAAATGATTGTGCCGTCCGACGTGTGTGTGTGTGTGTTTTGTACAGTTGAAATTTCAGCACTGTCATACAATAAAGGAAAGTGATTTACAAAATGAAAGCTATGTTTGTTGATTCGAGTTTTGTGGGCATAAAAACATATGATGAATTCTTTGTCCAGATGCACAGCTTACAAGGAGAAAACGATGTTCTTATTTGTAGGAGATGTTTAAGTGATTGTAGGATAATCTGTGGGAAGAGAGGAGAAAATAGCTATCCCGTCAAGCCTTCTGAGTCACAGATGTTCCACTTTGCAGCTTGCAAAAAGTCACCTGACTTGTCGCGTATGACCATCATGCATCCTGCCATTTAAATCAGGAATATAGTGATTTTATGGACAAGGTGTGAAACTTTGTTGTTGGAGATGTTTTTTCTCCAGAAAAAACATGAAACAGAACACGGTGCAGACTTAGACTTTAAACAGATTTTATTGATCCACCAGGGACACTGCTTGGTCACAGAAGCTCAGTTGCACATTAAAAAATAAATAAATAAATAATATATATATGTATATATATATATATATAT
>JASGAT010360531.1:0-20709 GCA_030220025.1 Chelon auratus | reverse complement strand
CTGTTCTTCATGTTTTTTTAGTTGTTCCTAAAGTGTTTTTGTGTGTGTGTCTGTGTCAGGCTGCATCCTGCTGGGGATGGCTGCTGCCATCAAGGAGTGTAACATCCACATGAATGCCTGGTCCAACAGTTTCCCAGCAGAACATTGGATTGCCACAAGATGATCAGTGGTTATATACTTATGCCTGATCAGTGTATAACTGTGAAGATAGCCCAGCTTGAGTGATGACCAGTTGAAATATCCTTTTGCAATTTGTTAAAACTGTTTGCTCTGCTGTACACAGATAGACAGAGGCACAACAGCACTTGTATTCAGGACCTCTCATTATAATCTGCTTTATACCCGTCATCAAAATTAGTGTCTGAGTTTTGTGTACTCCTAATATGTAGCAATGTGCACATTATAGTCAAAGGTGTGGGAAGGTGTATGAGTCAATAAAAGCTTTGAGGGAGTGGTCGCTAAGTGAATAAACTCTTAAGAATATTGTTATGGTTAGGATTAAAGCAGTGGGGGACATAAAATTACATTTCTGTATCGTTCATAGATGGTTTTAAATGTAGATTGTGGTCTTAAATACAGACAAGCAGAGAGCTCTCTATTTATATTTTTAGCCCAGCTATCTTTGTGTACTTCATAGCGTCAGCTGCTGAAGATATATATAAATATAAATACATAATGATACTTCCTGTTTCTTTTTTCCATGAACTGGAGCACAACCTCAGATCCTTTGGCTCTTTTTTTCAAGTCTCTCAGGAGAAAATGCTTTTCCATCCGATTACTGCATTCCAAAGGGTAAGTAAACTACTAGAGATTCTCTCTCATGTTGCAGAGTTGTTGATTGATGCACAGTGAAACATGTCGATGTATATATCACAGGATAGAAATGAATCATTAAAATAGGTTGCAGATTTAACCACTTATCAAACGTGTTTGAGTTGAATACTTTGGCTACACTATTGTTTTGAAAAATAAACTCTCTAAAGCTAAGTTGCTGCATTTGAGATTTGTAATTTTGGCAGTACAATATCAACACAGAATGAAATTAAAACCTCCATTTCAATAGTATAGGCTCATATTAGAGGTTGAACGACTTTTTAAAGTCAACCAGTATGTGGTGAAAGTCAAGTCGACGTCAATTAGTCAATGACGACATAACACAGTAGAAAGTAATGCTTTGCAACAATGGAATCTATATTCTTGACCTGAATACATATTGCAGTGTTTCACACAAAAGAAGCTACTGAGGCTTTTCTGCAAGGTAACTGAAGCTTGAACATGGGCTACTGTTGGCCTTAGCCCACACCATAAACACCGTTAGTCTAATACATATAATGTGCAGCTCTACAACCACAGCAACAATATCAACTAATAGAACACAATAGAACATAAACACATGAGCTTATCAATACTATGCACTGCAGATATGTATAGTCTATATTTTTTTCTTACGCAAGAAGCTGTTTGGGGGCCCCTAGTTTGTCAAACTACGATGAATAGATTCATAACCCTTAGATGGATTCAAGGAGTTTGTACATGAGGTGGAACGAAATTAGTTACCCAAGCCAAAGCAGAAACAGTAAGAGTATAAAAATAGAATAAAATTAGCTAGTCAAGTATAAAAAATAGGCAAGTAAGTAATGTAAATATAGAAAGTGACAATTGTGCACTACCGGAGTCTGTGCAAAACGACTGCATTCAGTGCAAAATGTATCTAAAAATAATGCATATTTAACATCACAGTCACTTATCAGCATAACTCCTAATATACTTAATCAAAGTAATAATAACAGTTTGTGTTTATGTGATGGTCCTGGAGCTTTCATTGTACGTTTCCATGTATGGCAGCTAAAGGTCTAATAACTTCAGGAAATGAAATTCATCAGCAAATTGGTGATCTGCAGCCTTCTTCTCTCTGTCTGCCACAGACAGGCTTTGGACTGTTCCTCTGCTAGTGTCAGCGGATGTCTTTTCAGATGATTGTGCATTGTAGTAGTACATTTGTTGCATTTCAGGTCTGACCTACTGCATATCACGGTGGAATGGGCTTTGTCTTTAGTGAAGTATTTCCACACACGTGATGATTTTTTTTACAGTGCTCTGATCTTTTACTGTACTTGTAACGTAGTTAAAGTCGGCTAGTCGTATGCTGTTCAAGTCACAGGAACAGTTTTGGTTGCCTGGATATTTTGACACCTTGACGTTACTCTTTGTATCGTAAAGAATACTAAATACAAGTGCATACGGGCAGCCAGTCAGTATAGACAGAGTTTATTCAGCAAGGATTTTATCATGTTTCTAGTACTTTCACACACACAGTAGTCCTCTCACATTATCATGTAAGTGTTGAGTGCACGCATTTCATACAGCAAAGAGTGCTGTTCATGGTTCCGAAACAACAGCAGACACTCCAGCGTTCCATTGTCTTGAGAGCAGCTGTCGAACAGTGTTCTACGTCCCACATAACTTGAAACCTCAGTGCGTACCAAACGTGGAGGGTGTTTATTTTCACATATACCACATAACTGAGATATGATCACAAGTGTTCACACAGGGCTCTACTGTGGCTATGGTTTACTGGTCAACAATCAAGAGTGCAGCTGTGGCTAGATTCACAACATTATCCAATGGCTACAGTTAAAATCACAGCTACATCGTGTCTCACCTCACAGCTGGTTATGGCCTAATAACACAGCATAGAGAGTTAGGTTAATTAGCTGTATTAAAGCTCCACTTAGTTGTCTGCTTAGTTATAGTGAATACAGGCTGAGGGACATGATACAGCCTCTCTCTCTCTCTCTCTCTTGCTCTCTATATCTCAATCTCTAAGATATATATATACACACCATGGTTACAAAACTTCCATACAGGCATTTTCAGATACATTAAATGCGACTCTGGCTATTGTCTAGTGCCTTATTAATTTGATGATTGTTGAAAAATCTCTTTTGAGGTTACTGCATTTGAGTGTTTTGCCTTTCTTCTTGTAAAAAACCGCATTGCGCAATCACCAAGAAAAGCCACACATAACAAGAGCTAACACCCAAGAGCAGTGCCGTTATTAACATATACTCATAGGTCATCCATCGTTAATGGTTGAGTTGCTGTGTATCTATTATTTAAAAAAAAAAAATATATATATATATATGTGTTTTTCTACAGTTTTACAGTTCCATGCAAGCAACAAGAAGGTCAAGATATCTTACAGCAAGAATTGTCTAGTTCAGGGGAAATGCATAATGACGACATGTGTAGCAAAGTATTTTCAAGGAACACCATGGCATAAATTTAAACGTACTTATCTCATGCCACCTAATTTCCATGGGACTCTTTGAAATCTCTCCAATATCCAACCCACCCTGTGTATGTATGGGCAGTTGGCATGCATTAAACATCTGTTAATGTCAATAACATTAACATGTGTAACTTATTTGAATACAAGCACATTCACAATTTAGTTCTCTCTCTTTTTCTTTGATTTGGTCTCAGATTCTTCTTCTCCTCTCTCTCTCTCTCTCTCTCTCTCTCTCTCTCTCATACACACACACACACACACACTCTCTCTCTCTTTTTCTCTCGCTCTCTCTTTCCAAGTAATCCAAGCAGATATCTCACACTCTCCTGAATAATGAATGGGGCTTGGGAATTCTCTCACACAGTAGTTCGAGACCCTGATCAGTATGCCAACTACAAGAACACATATCACTGCTGTCACATTAAAACCCCTTAACTCCTCAGGTTTTGGACATCCCCTTGATATGGTGAAAGTGCAGCCTGTCTGTTAAGGGATGACAAAGTGCCGCAGCTACGGAGCCCATGGAGCCCACGAGCGCAATCCCTGTTTTTCCATGGTTCCTTGGAACTTGACAGAAGACGAGAAAGATTTTGTTGCAGCAGCCAATATAGACATCTTTCATTCCTGGCACCACCATAAGAAGGACTTTGAAGGATCCCAGATAGCGCATTCCTCCCCTCAGGAATTATTGATCATGCTCCTTATCGGGAAGTACAAAGTTTATGAGTCAAATAAGGTTCTGGAGGTTTTGTTAAAATGGAGCTGGTAAGTAGTCTGATGTTCTCAATGCAGAAGGATTTCCATCCACTGGCCCAGATAACAAAAGATTCAGAGCAATCCAACCAACAAAATAAATAAATAACAAGCCATAGAGCATCACACAAACTTAATACTTGGTTTACCATAATTATTTGTACAGACATTCATGTTTCTACTCACCACATACTATACTAAAATACAATTAAATACACAGCATAACTTCACAGCAGTAAGTTATTAAATATATTTTTGGTCTCTCTCAAAGGCACATTTGTTGTTGTATTATATTTAATCGCTTTAGTCTTTGATTTGGTAGGTATTAGTTTCATATCTTTAAAAAGCACATTGCAAATTATGTTTCATAAGTACTGTAGGACTATAAATGCATTGTTATATCTAACATTTGGTTGGACAATCATGCTGTAGATTATAAGCACCATTATAAGCTTGCCTGTGAGGACAGTAGATGCAAACAGTGGTATCACATATCAAAGTCAAACTCATTGCATGCCCAGCACACTCTGACCTCTTACCACAGACATGTTACAGCAACGGAGAAAGATCACATGACTGCTGCTTTTCGAAAGGACATACTTGATGTGATTGTTATTTCTCAAGGAAATGTTAGCGTGACTTGTTTTAAGCTTTCGAACAAAAAGCCGATGTTGTGTCTTCAATTACCTAACACAGTTGTGAGTATACAGTTCCTTTCAAAGGTTTGGACACGCCTTCCTGTTCTGTGTTTTTTTACTTTTTTTGCATTATTTTCTACAACATGTCCATGTCCACTATCAGTCGTGCCTTGTCAAGAGGTCCTTAAAATTTGTTTGACACCTTCAGTTGTGTTTTGCAGAGGTACGGTTGATCTCCACAGTGAATAGTCCTATTCACTTGCTGTTCCAAACCACATTATGGCAAAGAAACAGTTCAACTGAGTAAAGGACAACAACAATCTGACATTACGTTGGGACATGAAGTTCAGTCAATCTGGAAAATTTCAAGAACTTTGAATGCATCTTCAATTGCATTCAGATTAAAAAATCAAGTGCTCTGATGAAACTAGCTCTCATGAGGAAAGGAAGACCAAGAGTTACCTCTGCTGCAGAGCCCGTGGAATTGTGTGTAAGCACCACAACACAAATAAATAAGTGAAAATATGGCCATTCTGATATTGTNNNNCTTGTTTTAATGTGAGTATTTGATATAGTTTTTTTTTTTTACTCGGACTCAGTAGTCCCTCAATATGTCAATATATTGAACAATTAAAATATCTTATCAAATCTCTTAAAATCTAGCTAAGTAACTGTTTAAAAATGAATGTGCCCTGTAGTGAATCAATATGCTGGCAACATATGGGTTGTTTATCAGACAGAACGTTTTTGAACATTTCTTCAGCTTCAAATATTCAGCCACTAGTTTGCTGAAAAGATCAAATATAAGAAGTAGTTTCAGAATCAGAATCTTGTCATTTTACAAAAAGTACAACAAAACTGTATGCAATCCCATTCAGTGTAAAGAAAGCAATGTAACTACCAAACTAACTAAACATCTTCCTATGTACAAGGATTATAAAGAAGAGAATTACTAATAAATAGGCCGTTATATACAACAAATACATGTTGTGTGTGTGTGTGTGTCTTGTTTATATACAAACAAGAAAGGTACATTTAGCAAGCTCCTCCACTGCACTTTGGCATGACTGGAGCCATACTAATTCAGACCTCCCTGTGGGGGGGTCAACAGAAAAGACCATTTCCCTCTGGGGAGTTAATTAACTACATGACCATTATTTATCTCCCAGGTGCTTAGTCTACTGGCATTGACCCTAACTAGCCCACTGCTCCATACAAGCCAAAGTAGAACCTGGGAATACGTTTTCCTTTGGGTGGATGCACAAACACAAGACAAGATCACACACATAGATACACTTGGGCAAAAACCTATTGTCCACACATTGCTGTTTACTGTAGCAGCAGACCTCTACACGCAGGTGCACATGTGCACACGCCTTGGTTAGTACTGCAGACACGATATTGCGCCACTTAATTACCACACACACGCAGATGCACACACACACACACCTGAAAACAATCTCACACACCCATAGAAACATCTCAAAAAACACACATTCTTGCTCACACAAATACTTGCCCACAAATTTTGCTCGGCCCATGTCGTCTCAGTTTCAGCCTCCTTGTGATGGGCTTTTGTAAAGTGAATTCCTAGAGTGTGTGTGTGTGTGTGTGTGTGTGTGCGCACAAAGCAGGGCAGGGCACTGCAGGCAAAGGGCCAGCCAGACAGACAGGCTGGGCCAGTATATATTTACCCTAACCAAGGGGAGTGGAAGTGAGGGATTAGTTACAACAACAGGCAGAGACACACTGCTTAAGGAAAATGGACACAATACATCCAGTACAGGACTGCATGGACTAAGAGAACGGGAATGAGGTGGGTAAGGTGTGTGTGGGTGTACGCGTGTGTGTGAATGTGGTGAAGTCTATTTCTCAAGGTTGTATTTTTATCGGCATGACAGGAACTTGTTAAAGTAAGTGTCGCTGTCTTGTCAGTGAGCATATGTTTCTACTGCATGTTCCATACCTGAATGTGCTGCAGGAGTATGTCAGGTTTTGGTTTCCCATGGGTATCATGTCAGTCATGCCTTCTAAAAAACAACCATTTTCCATAGCACGTGCATTGTGTGTTTCATTTAACCATTCAGGCAAACACTGGTGTGTCCAGATATATGTGGGTTCTTTGAATTTCACTGAAATCTGATTTCAATAAGTGCTGTACTGCGACTTCTTTTTTTTTTCTTTTTTTTTTTTTACAAATCAATTAAATAAAAAAATATTTGTTTCAGTTCCATTTCAATTACCTATGTATGCACTGTTGACCATAAAGTTGAACTAAAATATTTTTTATCTCTTTTCATGAAATGATTGTGACAGAGTGATTTATATAAACAGGAATAAAAAGAGGAATGTGTCTGAAAACTAAATTATTCTAACTTTATGGGTAACAGTGTGGTGTACAGTACATATCAGCATCCTTGTTACATGTCTTTCTCAAGCAGACATTTTACTTATTCAAAAAGTAAAATCACATTTATTTAATTGGCTACAATGTGTTATAATTCATATTGTATTTAGGTACTGTATGCAGATGTCTTGGTGTTCTCCTGGTGCTGTTGAGCTGCATGCAGCAGACCCTGTCCCATCAGTATCTTTGCTTCGTGTGTCTCTTTCACAAGTTTAAAGTCTCTGAAACGTAGCACGATAAAAGTGTAAAAGCCTAGCTAATTAAAGAGAAAAGTAGCCATGCTTTAAAACCTACGTGACAGCACTGCCAGCAGTTAGAGGAAGCAATGAGGAAAGCAGGGACGAGAAACACCAATATGACTAAAAAAAGTGGAGAAGCAAAGCCCCTGAAATCCGCCTGTCGGCCATTCTATACACAAACGGAGGCCCTGAGGGAGGAACCAGAAAAGTAGAAGGGGGCAATTGGCCTCTGTAACCCTGTAAGTGAGAGATGGATAATGTGAGGGCCAAAGGGCCTCTGGGCCTTGGTGGTGTACTGTTCCCCATACAATATGAAAACACACACACTCGCACAACACAGGTGTGTGCACACAGGCATGAAGGCACATGTACATAGTATCATACACAAGCACATAATGTGTATAGGCAAGTATGCGCCTCCACCTACAGCCACACTCCTCATTGTAAATGGGTTGAGACAGTGTTTGTTGGTGTTTCTGATGAGGAAACTGAAAAAAAAGGGACACCCCCCGGTTGGTTTTACAGACGGTTCCAGAAAGGGGTTTGACTGGTTTTCCTTTTCTCCTCGTTAGCAAAGAATGCATGAGGGGAGTGAGAAGAAAGCCGTGCCACTAAGGTCTTTCCATTTTCACTTTTAGACCTGGAGCTGTGTTTGTTAATATTAGACAGAGACGAGGGGGCAGCTTAATCTTACTAAAAGCTGCTTGGGACTTGACAAATTAGAATGACTGCTTGTCTTTCTGTTGCTTGTCCACTTCCTGTTAACGTCTGCTGCACTTTTACCCTAATAATCTCATTAGTCTTCTAAACCCTGTTAATCAATCCCCAAAAGAAATAAAGTTTACAAAAGTATGTTTTAATGAACCCATGTGACTGGGTAGACTTGTTTTAAAGTTAAGACTGCGCTCTACGCAGAGGTTACGGCAACAACACAGACACCTACACAGAGCCTTCGCAGAGCCTAGAGCCATAGCCGATGTGCACCTCCCCAGAAATGTAACTGCTGTGATTGGTCCACTTGATAGTAGCGTGTTTTCCTTTTTAGTATTTTTGGCTGCTTCGCCATCTCTGCAAATTCAGAAATGTCAGTCGCCATTGTTGACAGTGAAGCAGGAAGTAGAAACTACTTCCTAAATTAACCCAGACTAGCAAAAAAGACACAGCGCCAACTAGCGTTTGTTACAGAGTGAGCCAGACTGACAAGCGCACATGTGGAAATGGCTCGCACTGGTGTTGCCTACATGCATGGGTTATGCTGCCTAGGTCCTGTAGAGCGCCTTTAGGCTGAAAGTTAGGCCTGAGCTTCCTACAACACATGTCATTTATTAAATATATTTTTCTCTTTTTCTTGATCACACTCGTTCACAAATTAACCCATTATCTAAGTTTTATTGATACTTTTTAAGGAATAATTTGAAGTACAAAAATGTTGCTTGTAGGTTTAAAACCAAATGTAACGAATGCAAATTTTAGTACTTTCTGCTAATTTGTAGATATTTATGCAGTGTAGTTTCCAGTGTAACTCAAGATATCTTGGAACTAGCGATTAAATGCTTGAAATAAAAACTCATGTCACTTTTTTATGTGGAACCCGCAGACAGAGATAACACTTTCAGTCTGGATTAAATTCAATTATGCTTAAAACCTGTTGTAAAAATGTAACCAGTTATCTTCACAGAAATCAAAAGATTCTAACCACAGCAAAATAGCTGTATTATATCCTGAAAAAAAAAAAAACAAGTAAAAATTATACAAATACTGTCTGTACAAAATAAACTAAAAATAAAGAATTTGCTCAGTGGTGTTTTTGGAGACCAAAAAAAAAAAACATTATGCGTTTACCGTTGATAGAAAGACGTGTTTGTTTGCATTTGAAACACTTAAGGAGAAATAACATCTGCATTCCGTTCTAGGATTATGTCCTGAAGAGACAAGTCACGTTGATCTGTCGTTTGTTCTTGATCGAGTCATGTGGCCTGCGGCTGCACAGACAGGTTTCTGTTAAGCTTGTCATTAAAAGTTAGTAAAACAAAGACTATTACCATTACTCTTAAGTGTAATTTTTCAATGTTCTGATTCACCGATTTCACTGCGAACCAACCAGACAGGCAATCCATACTGATTCTCGGACTCCATGATTCATTTAAAATAATGCATGGGCTGATAAATCTAAAGAAGACTAAAGACCAAAGAGCAGTATTTAAGTGAAACCTCTCTTTAAAAAATCCATTGCTCAAAACTGATGTGATGTGTCACTTTTAAATAAGTTCTTAGGTCAGCCATTTATAAAAAAAAAAATCATAATAATAAAACATTTTGTATTTGTAAATTTATATTTTTTTCTCCTTTGTCACAGTTTTAGCCATTTTTATTTTTATCATGCCTGTCTAAAAAGTTAAACCCAAAAATTAAAACCCAAAAGTAGTGCATTGTGGGGAGCAGTGGTTATCAGCAGTTCCTTTCATCGGCCTGGTTAATTCTGTCTAATGGCTCACCGCTCCTTCTGCTCGGCTCTTTTTATGTTAAACCGTGGGATGCGAGGTGTACCTCAGGTGAAAGATTCTCTCACTGCCAAGATAAGACATACTGTACAAGAGTGTGTGTCTGTAAGCAAGACATATCACATGACTAGCATGCGCTGCGCCTCGTTTACTTTCTGCATAGAAACCTATATCCCCTGTCAACGCCAGCGACTGGATTGCTGTGTGATTGCTTGAGCTATCGGACCCTATCAAAGTATTGTGAAATCATGCCCACGCACACATTCTATAGCGTGCATGCAGCTATACTGTACAGCATGTCTGTGTGCCCTAGTTATTAAAACGCTTACTCCAGGCTCATCTATTAGCACATATCTCTTATCTGTAACCTGGTAAACGCTGTCTTCGCTCATCGTCTATAATCCATCTGTACAATATTTTCTTTGCTTTGTGCAGGGGCAGCCGGGGAGACTCTCAGAAATTCCTGTCCACCAATCATAACTGGAGCGCAGCATTCATAAGAACAGCGTGGCGTAATTTAAATGTCTCAGGTAATTTAAGAGCCTAGTGTTGGTTTAATACCTTGTCAGTTGATGTGCTGACGCCGTGCGTTTTTACACTCATCATTCAGACAGTTTGTGGACTCACACGTTCATGGGTGGAGGGAAGTCACACGGCACAGTGGCATGCATCCTACCTCATGACTGCACAGACTTAATTCTAGTTGACATAAGAGTGTTGTGGAGGGGGGGTCGGCTGTCAAAACTCCAGCAAAGGCTGTAGTCATGTAGTAAGCTTTACTTTATCTTAAAGATCTTTGGAATTCTGTGGAAAATCTGAACAGGAGATGCCAAGTGAAAGAAACACAAAATTACCCTGAAACTGTGAATTTATGTTCCCCTAACAATAAAGGCAGCGGTTCCAGCAAATGCTTGCTCCTGCAATCAGTGCCACTTACATTCATAAGTAGTATATGTACAAAAGCAGCAGCATATCCTTACCCTTTAAATGGACTTACTGTCAACACCTGTACAAACAAGTGTAAACCAGGACTTTAATGCCATTTGTGTGTCACATGCACACTCATTACGCTTGGAATGCATTAAGTCCTTGTTATTCTAAATGTTGTGTTATTGCAAAAGAGTTATTTCAAAATTTTATAATCCCCAGGCCAGAGCCAGACCTGACCAATTGTGTTTTTCACTTCGACCCAATCAAAATAGTAAGCTGGAGAACAAATATCAGCCTTATAGCCTAGAGTCAGTGACATTGATGTTTGAAAAATTCTGTTCGACCAATTCTCAGCTGCAAATGAAGCGCTACAGTTCTACATTCAATTAGTCATAGTGCTACCTTTTCTAGGAACGTGGAATGCAGCCTTAGCGTGGTACGGCGCTGTAAGTTGTCTAATTAAAATATGTATATGTGTATCTAACTTTGAACGTGGAAGGGGTTAAACGGGAAAAACATTTTCATTGGTATTTGCTATTATGAATGAGATTTATTTATTTTAAATATATAAAATTAACCTGCCTAAAATTTAAAACACTAATTGTAATAAAGCCAAGGTTTGACAGGCAGCGATCCAAACCAGAAACCTCTATCTACATGTTTCGTAGCCGCTCCCTGCCCTCTTGCTTTGCCTTGTCATCACACCTTTTTCATTCCTGACCTCTGGCAGCTCTTCATTCTCAGAGGTCAGCCTTTCAGCCATCAGTGAGACAACGGTGATGTTTAGTTGTCATCAAAGCAAGACTCCAAATGTTAACAAGCTGCAATGGACGTGTGATATCCCTCTTTTTTTCTTTTTTTTTTTTTTTTGGTTGTTGGCATGGCAATTGCCATGGAAACTTAGAGGGAAGTAGATTTTGCGGTGCACTGTGCCCATAACTAATGACTTGCCGCAAGTGTTATTCCCCAATATAGACACAGCCAGGAATAATATCATCGGCTTTTCTCAAATGAAATCATAGGGGAAAAGAACACTCCTGGGGCCTTGCTGTGTTTTTGTGAGCACATTGTGAGTGGATTTTCATGTAGTACACCCCTCATGTCGCACAAAGAGGACAATCCAACACACACATGTACTTTTATCTCTAACACTATTCTTTCCAAACCGCAGTGTGGAAACTTAATTAATCTGATAATATTAATTCCCTTCTTCATATGGAGGACGAGGACTTAAACGCTCCTCCACTTCGCCTGCCGAACCTGTTCAGTGATGTGCTCTATCTCTTCGCTGCGTTCTCTTGAATGTTTTTCTCAGAAAGGACACAGTGACTCACACAAAGCACAGTTAAAGGCTTATCATAATTGATTGATAAAAAGACACACGGAGCAGAGCTTGGCAATCATTTCTTTAATTAAAAATCAGAAATGCATGATTGCTCTCCCCTCTGGCTGGAGTCCAGCCCGTCTCTCCAGGACGGTACAAGCCAGGACGAGCACGCCTCCTCCCTCGCGCCAAAACCACCAGTGGCAGAGATAGTTTCATTCACTCAAGTATTGAAATTCCTACTTAAGGGCAAAATTTAGAATACACCACAATTCAGAATATAGCAATTATCTTTATTATCTGAATTATTGTCATTTTAACAAAGAAGTCAAGCAATTATTTATTATGTATTACAATTATATAATAACGGAAATATATAAATATTACAATACGGCATTCATCAATGGGCCATAGTCTCAGTCACCATTGTGGTGCCTCATTTGGTGAAAGTGACTCAACAGATATTTGCTTAAGAAAAACAAAACTAATTGTACTGAAAATACAACACTATGACCACCTTCCTACTATTGTGTAGGTCTCCCTTGTGCCTCCAAAACAGTTGTGACTCATCAGAGAATGGACATGGACCTTCTGAGGGTGTCCTGTGGTGTCTGGCAACACAATGTTGTTAGTGGGGGCCTTTGGGTCCTATGGGTTGAGGGGAGGGGCCTCTGTGGATCATCCCACAGATACTTGATCAGTTTGGGATCTAGTGAAGTTGGCTGCTGCCATCAAGGAGTGTCATTGCTATGGGGTGGGGGTGCCTGGTCTGGTCTAGGTGGGTACTACATGTCTAAGTAACATCCACATGAATCCCAGGTCCAAAAGTCTCCCAGCAGAACATTGGATTGCCACAAGATGGTCAATGTTATTCACTTTAATATTGTGGCTGATCGGTGTATATGATCCTTAGGTACAGTAAGACAGTATTATGCGGTTTTATTTTATTATTTATTTTCTTCAAGAGTTTTGTAATGAATGCCTCCCGGCACCTGAACTGCTGTGAAACCTTTTAAGAGTTGAACGGAAACTGTACCTGTAAATTTGTCATGTGGACATAAACACACACAATCAGAGCTGTTTTTCCATTCCAGGTATGAATGTTTCTGTGACCGATAGTGACTGACAGTTCTCATAGAGTGCATCATCTGGGACACACATACACACACACAGACATGCACACAAACGATGCAGATGTTTTAATTTGATGCTTATTTCACGCTGTGAAATCTTATTTTTGATTGTACATCATCCTTTGGCTGATTTAGCTGTCATTCCACTACACACACATCACCTCAGATGAACTTTCTGTTGTAACAGCTGACTGACAGCTAATCATACCTGTATTCGCTACTTTGCAAGAATCGTATTTCATGATTCATGCATAGCGCTGGTCTGACATACCATACATGTTGTCACAACTTCAATCAGTACCGGTAGGCATTTTGTGGTTTTAATGTGTTGTGATCTTAATCAAGGACTGCCTACACTTGTCTGACTTAGCCCCAATAGTAACCGACTGATGTGTCTGTTAAAATGGCGTAAAAAAAGGCTTAAAATGTGCCGGATGATAGGAAAAATGGGCCTGAAGTGACGTGCTTCTTACACAATCCCAAATTTCACAATGGCTAAAACGCTTTGGACTTTTTATAAGTTTAACGTGGCTATCCAGGTTTCTTATTACATATAGCTCATGTAAAAATCCATGGGAATCTGAACTGTCAGGACAAAAACAGCCATTGCTTAAGTTTGGCAAATGAAATGCATTGCCGAGGAACAAACACATGTTGAAAATTAACTGAACGATTTCTCTTTGACTGCTTATTCAACAAAATACAGGATTCAGAAAGCAGGCTTTGTCACACTGCTCCTCTCAGACATTACTTTGTGAAAGACGCACACAGAGTTAACCAGTTCCACTCTATTACTCCTACTCATAGCTTGCTGAATTTCATTAGGTTTCCTCTTTGACCCTGCGTTCTACTCTAGTTTAATTGCCTCACCAGTGTGGCACACCTTATGCAAGTTAAATCAGAAATAATGAGGATAAAATGTGACTATAAAAATATAGTTGCTTCATCTTGTGAGCGAGAGGAGAAAAAGAAATAAAACAACAACAACAACAAAACATGTGCTACTGTGTAGCTGGGTGCTATTAATGTGGCTCTTTGATACACCAGACAGCCGGGTGTTTGCATGTGAAAGTGTGGATTGCGTTTATAATTTTACTAGACAAAGACAGGAAGGCTGCGCTCTCAAAGTGAAGTCATGAGAAAGAACTGAAAAAAAAAAAAAGAATCCCCTGAGGTTAGCGCCGGAATTCTTACGGCTTCAATCATGCGCACCATAATTGGTTCAAACTGAGGAGCAATCATTTTACACTTGCAGTCAAATGTGTCTTTGAACGGCAAGACGTGTGCTGACGTGAGCGGATTCTTTCTTTCTGTTTGCTCTGTGTGGGTTTTGCATGGCGTGTGGAAAGTCCCATGGATTAAAGTAACACAATAGCAGTGGCTTTAACGCAGTGTCATTAGGCAAGTCAGATACAAGATAAGGTGCCTCTTGCAGGAACCATCTGTATGAAGAGATTTGTGGCATGAATAGGTCATTCAAGACACTTATACACTTAGGAACAGACAAAGTGTACAGCTAATCCAAACTCATCTACAAAGAAAAAAACAAAACCACATAAAGGAACATTAATTTGTCTTGAACTTGTATGCCCTTTTACTACTGTGAAACTGAAATGAATGAAAACTAAATACAAAACTAAAGACAAATTCAAAATGAATATTCTGTTTACCCTGTCATGACTCTGATCATGATGTGGGAGCAAGTTCTTTTGATAGTGTAGCATTACTTACTGTTTCTGCTCATTTCTTTTCTATTGTCTTCAGTTTTATCCAAATTTAAAAGGCATCAGAGCCCGTTTCTATTCATTACCTTTACTAAATGGTATTGGAAGTTAGTTTGGCAAGGTTAACAACCAGTGGCGTTACCTCCCCTAGTATGTCTGTCTTCATGTAAGATTGTTTTTTTCTCTTCTAAGAATAAAACCAGAACAAATACTGTTTTAAAATCATTTAAATAAAGCAACAATCGGACTGTTGCGTTGCTTGACCACACAGGTTTTCAAGCGTGCCGTTTTCTTAACCTCATTCTAATGACCGCGATGAACCCCTGAGGCTGGAGGGCGGCCAATGGCTACAGATGACAACATTAAGCCCAAGTCACACATGGAAAAAAAAAAACTTCTATAAGCAAGTAAAGCAAGGTGAAAAGGTTATTTTCATTCTGGAAGGAAAAAGAAAAAACCTTGATATTTTTTTTTTTTGCCAAATATATGTCAGGTTAAATTCCCCAGCCGCGAGTAATAACAAGCTGCTTCCCCTTTTTTTTCTGTGCACTAATTGGCTTAATAACATTATT
Organism: Chelon auratus; assembly: GCA_030220025.1. NCBI lineage: Eukaryota > Metazoa > Chordata > Actinopteri > Mugiliformes > Mugilidae > Chelon > Chelon auratus. The sequence goes on along the minus strand of JASGAT010360531.1, from coordinate 5,196 downwards.
CAATAGCATTACAGTGTCTGCTTCTGTTCCATTGTTAGTGCATTTGCTTTTAATGATACACTAACGTTTTCACCTCGGGGCCAGCGTAAAAACATTTTCGTGTTCTGACATTTTTACCCAGTGCGTTTAATATGTGAACTGAACGGATGGACGGAGGCAGACGTCTTTGCTTCTGAAAGATGCGTTTTACTGTGTTATTCTGAGTCACACCTCTCCTGGTGATGCTTAACCTGTTATGTTTTTGTCTGCTGATTTCTCAAAAAGGACGTTGCACAAAAATGAGGTTGCGTAATCATTGCTGAACTAAACTGTAATGAGTTGGCGAACCCGAATTCATTCAAACGTCACAAACCCAAGGAAAAGCAATAGTGATAGTAAAGAACAGAGATAAGTAAAGATAAGCAAAGTCTTATCTGGACCTCCATTTTCACAGGTAAATAAATCTGTTATACCGCCTTCAAACAGTCTCCCATAGCAACACTCTATCCAAATCCCAGCACACATCAAAATGCAAACATATCAAAACCTTCTTTTTCTTTGTTTTGCCTTTCATTTCTCCAGCCATTCGTGGCATCAGAATCAACAGCAGGGGTATCTGGCTGGTTGGTTCGCTGACCGGTCAGCCTTTGCAAGCTGACAGCTCCTCTCTTTCCACTCCACTGTTGCTGAATGTTATCTGCACAGCTGTGTTAGCCTACATCACCGTCCTATCCTCCATGCGTGAAGCTGCGTACCTCAAAGCCTGTGAACAATAGCGTCTTGTGTCTCATACCCTCTTATCTGTCCTTCACTCATTTATTGGAATTGCTAAACTCATTTTCGATTAATTACATGAAAACAATGATTTTAGCCGAAGATGGGCTCCCCTAGCGATTCCGGAGCCTCTTAAACCGTTCTTTAATCTCAATTATGAAGCAGGAACAATAAAGCTGTTGTGTTGCAGTGATGTAGAAAAAAACGGCGCATTTAAATGACACTGAGACAATAGCCAACCAGTCTTGTACTGAATCATGTGAATGTCTAAAGCCTTGCGTAAACATATTAAACGCAGTCTTTGTTATGATAAAAGCAGTGCATTACGTGACTGGATCAGTGGATGCTCCGTGTATGTGCGTCTGCCTGGGGGTGCAAGCGCGCATGAGAACACATGTTTGTGAGAGTGTTGCGGCACTACCTTATTATCCCCAACAGCGCTGGTAAGCATTGTTCTTCATCCTTGCAACAGGATCTTTTCCTTTGAGACATTTGAAAAGCAAAAATTCTCACCAAGCCCCAACAGCAAGTCCTCACAGGCTCAATATGAGGGCTGACATGAGATTGTAAATTATAAGTAAACTGGACACCTGGAACCATGGTGGCCAGTTACTTACTTTTTGAAGGTGAATGCAGGGTTACAAACAACCTGACCATCAGTGAAACCAACAAGCTGATATCCACAGCAACACAATGATCATTGAGATGCTTGGCTAAAAAAAGGAGAATGGAGAAAGAGGCGTGTGACCAAGCTAAGACTTAAGATACAGACTGACACATTGCTGATGCTTAACCAAATAGACACAACAGTGGTGGACAAACAGCAGAAGATGAGTGTAGCGATAGATCCAAAGCAATAGCAACATGAGGATAAAGGAATATGGGAAGCTTAAGATAAGCTAGGTGCAGAAGGTGGCAACAGGGGTAATTGGAACACTTGAGGCTGTTGACCCACAAACTGGGGAATGGCTTCTACAAATAACATCTGAGATCTCTCTCCACAACACTGCAATAGGAACAACTAACAAACTGCACAGCACCCTTAAACTTCCAGGCCTCTGGGAGGGGACCCGTGTTGGAAAGGAAAAATACCGGCCACATGGGGAGTGAGTAATTAGCCATGAAACGTAAACCACCTTGTATTGGACTTCCTCGTATAGGACACCTTGTGGACTTCCCTGTTCTCTCCGCTGGAATCTATCTGCTGCAAACACATTGGAATACTTTTGCACAAATGTAACACACAAAATGTACTGTAGCTAAGAAAACTGTGTTGGGTGGGACCGACCTCAGTAGCTGCAGGGGAGTCATAATGGCAACATGTCTTGGGAGGTTAAAGCCACCGTTTATGCGAGTGCAGAGGGTGGTATGTGTTTGTGTGAATTGGGGGGGTTAGTCAGACAGTGGGGCTTGGTTAGACGCAATCCCACTCTGCGGTTTGCTGATGTTTAGTCTTCGAGGAGGAAGGGGGTGAAGCCAGTCCCTCGTTCCCTCCTACTGTTTTCTTCTCCAAACACTTAAAAGCATGTCAGAGCCTTCAGGGGTGTGGAGAAGCATGTTTTTGTGTAATGAAAAGAGTAATCAAAGTTTAATGAAGTACTGCTTTATTCAGTGCATAATGAGAATGGACACCGATAACGGCTATAAAAGAACTACCACCTATAAACATTTCTATGCTCGGTTTTTATCTTTTAGAAATAAATCAGCCTTTGCAGATAAATGAAGTCTACACTGAGAGGCACAGAAGACAATTAGACCTTATTCTGTTTTCTCCCTCTCAGAAACATTCACTCCTTTTCCTCCACAGGTCTTAACCTTACCTCCCATATGCACTGACCTGCAGCATTTTAAGGCCATGACTCATACGGCTGATGGTTGGCCGTTGGCCAGCGTCAGGCTGATGGTGAGTTTTGGAGGTGTTCCCTACACTTGTTGGCAGCTTTTCATCCAGTCCAGCATGAGTATGCAGTCAAAAGAGTTGGTCAGATCGATCATTCTCATAACAACATGTTCATCTAGAATGAATTAACTATAGAATCAACTGAGCAGCAAGATTCAGGAACGGCCAGCTCTGAACGGTTTGTAGCTCTAGCTGGGAAAGTCAGGGTTTGTCTTTTGAAATGACAAATGCAGACTACTGCCATATCATTTTCTGTCATGAAGACACAGAATGAATGTGCTAGCTAACATGTGCTGCTGCCTGCAGTCTTTGCGTGTTCGAGTGCAGCTTTTTGGTCCAGAAACAATGTGAAGCAACACCACAGACAGCCTTCATTGTCATTCTTCGAGTGTTGTCTTGTGTCCAAGTTATCTAACAGGTAACAGCGGTCAAGTCACACTGGTTTGATTAAAATCTAATTGAAGCAAATAATAATAGTGCATTTGATTAGGTAAATAATCCAGCTGTAGCCCAATAAGGAGGACCTATTCATAGAAACAGCATCTCCTGTTAAGGTTTATCCGGGGAAGGTAGGACCCAAGTGCAGGACAAAGAGGGAGGAAGCAGGAGTGGGCGAAAGCTAAGTTTAATCAAACAAAAAGGAAAACAAAAGGTGCTGCTGAAACAGCAGGAATTGCAACAAAAATCAAAACTTTCAAAAGACAAAAAGGTATCAGGAGACTAAAGACGAAAAAAACTTGAAACACTGAGAGCACTGGTGAAACATAGGGGAGTACAAAAAAACAGTAGAATGACGCGACAAGGAACAAAGGAGAAAGCAGGGCTATATATGCACACACGAGGAAGAGAGGGGTGACGAGACACAGGTGACACAAATCAGAAGACAAGGAGGAAACCAATTACCTAATCAAAAAGGAGTGAAACACAGGGAGTAATACAACAGGAAACAGAAAGACAAGAAACATGAATGAAACTCAAAACGCCAACATGGCTGAAACAAAACCAGAACCGTCGCATCTCCATCGATTTGGAGGACATTAATACACCAAAGCATTCAAAGCTATTTCCAGTGTGCTCCTAGTTAAATGTTCATGTAGAAATCATCCTCTTTATTACCAGTTATGAACAGCTGTGACCTACAAACACAATCAGGGACAGCTTACATGTTTACCATAGATAAATACATGTTGGTACATTATCTGGCTTTTGAGATGCTGCTGCTATACCGCAGCAAGGTTTTAGTTTTGAATTTTAAAACCATTACAAACTTCAAACAGATGGGACTCTGCATGTTTATTGTGGGTTTTTTTTTCTCGCATTTTCTAAATGGAAAAATCTAGAAAAGACATGACAAAATACACAGGTGTATAGTTTCGGTGTCTTTTTTACAGATACCCAAGCTGATATGGTAGAGAACTTGTTACATTACATTACTGGCCATAAATGATATCTTTCTCGTTTCTATTCCTCTTAGATTTCATTTTGGACACAGCACATGGGTTTAGAGTAACACCCAAGTACCTCAGACCCGACACTGACATGATATTTTGGTTGTCGGTATTGAGACGATCCAGTATGTAGCTACCCACATGACTAATAAACCACAATAAGAAATATTCACTTTACATCACTACTAAATAAAGTCACGGTGATGTGTAAATAAAGACAGTTTCAGTTCAGTTTGACATTTATTTTTGACTTCTTGATTTCTATTCATTTAAGTTAATAATATCAGAAACATAACATGCTATTTTTTTAAAAGGTGACTGAGAGACACAGAGAGAAGCATACCACATATCAGACGAGCTTTCCTTTTAGAGACTAATTTAGATTGAGGGTGCAGATGACATCAGGTCACTAAAACTCATTTTAAAATGTGTACCTGTCTGATGAGTGAATGCGCTGACAAACGTTGAGTGCATCCAGCCGATGACAAGACGTGTTGTTTTGACTGGATATCGTCTTTTGTCTGCAGTGTCTCCAGACAAAAACAAAACAAAAAAACCCCACTGGTTGACGAACTTCCTTGTGTGTCTGTGTCCCTCTCTCTCCTTAAGATCCAATCAAGTTCCATCAGCTTGTGCGTGTACCCGGCCTACTGCAACTCATCCAAAGCAAGTTTCTTTGTCCGTTATAAAGGGGACAGTTTCCAGATATGAGCAACTACTTAACTTGTTAAATGTACAAATACACAGACGAGAGGCAATAATAAAGCTGATTTTGATTGTCTGCTTGTTGTGTTTGCTTAGAATGAGACCTTAATAAATACCTAGGGTTCAGGTGGAACCCATCCAGGAAGGACAAAATAAACACTAGCCCTGGAGAGGGATTTTTGTAGTTTATGTTGTGGTTTAAGCGGCTGTTTTAATCTGGTAATGATATATGACCAATTGGAAGGAAGAAGAAGAAAGAAGAGGAATCACCGGTTCCTGATCTTGGCTGGTAAAGCTAAACTGGTTGCTGTGTTTGTGATAAGTTTCGGAAAGCGAGTTTTAAGAAATGAAGGATATTACTTTACTTGAAAAACAATGACGCATGAATAC
>JASGAT010360527.1:0-11069 GCA_030220025.1 Chelon auratus | reverse complement strand
GTGGGTGCTACATGTCTAAGTAACATCCACACCAATGAATGCCAGGTCCAGAAGTTTCCCAGCAGAACATTGAACTGTCACAAGATGGTTTAAATGTTATTTACCTGTCAGTGGTCATAATGTTGTGGCTGATCAGTGTATGTGTTTATTCATATGGGATCAGGAGCAGACAGCTGAGTTACATGCTTGACATTCTTGCTGTTTAAATTTCACCAGTTGCCAAAAATAAATGGACAAAACCTCTGAGAGCTAGCTGTGTGTCAAGATATGATCCCGTCAGTGGTTTTAATGCTGTGGCTGATTGGTGTGATTGTATTTAAGTTTTTGTTGGACACGTCTGGTCTAGGTGGGTGCTACATGTCTAAGTACACACCAATGAATGCCAGGTCCAGAAGTTTCCCAGCAGAGCATTGAATTGTCACAAGATGGTTGATGTGATTTACTTTTCGTGTCAGTGGTTATAATGTTGTGGCTGATTGGTGTGATTGTATTTAATTTAAGACACTTTAAATGAAGTTTTTGTCCGACACGTCTTCCTAGCCTGCTCCATTGTGTCTGCAGCGTAGCCTGGAGGACGCCTCGTAGTTACGCGTTGAATGAGCTGCTGTGTGTTTTCTTAACTATTCTGTTTCAGAGGAAGCTACATGATAAAGGAGAAAAACTGGTTGTAAAAAGTAAATCGCTTCCTCCCGCCGGGCTTTTCCCCGGAAAGCACATTAGCCGTGGACGACTTTTAATGTTGTCATTTGGCAGGAAGCGGCTGCTAATGCTTGCAGCAATTAAAAGCCTAAAGTTTGTGCTGCTCGTCGAATGGACAATTATTCTAGAAAGTCTTGTACAACTGAAAGAGAAAATGTCACCGCTCGGCAGCTTTGAACTCTCAGGGTTTTTTTTTTTTTTTTTTTTTTANGGCTTTTAGGTAGTCTGATTAGGGGGGAGTTTGCAGCTGGATGAACCTCTCGTCACGTCAGCACACACATTTATTCGCTCACTGTACCGAGCCAGCGGCCGACAGCTCTGACAGCAACATATTTAGTTTGCTATTTCTGCTCCTGTCACACTCTGGCTGGAGGAAGAGGAGGAGGAGGGTGACTGGCTTTTGCCTCGGGGCCCGAATGTCGTCACCGAGGTGTGTGTTTGTACATGTGGGTCTGCTCACACAAGGACCGGAGAACCAATAACCAAAGCTACCTTACAGAAGCTACCTTAAAACGATTAATACAACACCTTATGGGAGTTATTAGCTTAACGGGGCTATGAAGGGTCTGCAGATAGAGATGCTCTTCGCAGATTAATGAGTCCTCCTTGGTCTCTTGGAGGAGGCTACAAGTGTCTTAAGAGTAAACACCTGCAAGAGAAGCTGTAACACAAGTGTTTCATTACACCATTACTTGGTGAAATGTCCATTTTGTCCATCTTGTTTCAGCTTTGCTTTTTGGGTAAACCTGGATGACTGAGAACCTTAGAACCCTTAGAACCCTAGGCTCTTACGTACTCCGCAAGTAGCGAGAAGTCATTTTGTTCTTGCAGCTTTCGTTTGGGAGTTCTAGCAGCTCGTTCTCTTGTGCCGTGACCGGCAACTATTCTGTGATTGGTCAGAAACTGGACGTGGGTGTGGTTAATGCGGAAAACTAGAAATGCTAGCGGCCACGCTGTTATCTCGGCATTCTGCGTTGTGGGTGCATGCTAAATGAACGGCTTAATCCGCACCGTCCAACATCTGAAAAATAATAAGAAAAGTGCCTCTTCTCGTCATCCATCTCCCACAATGCTTTGCGTGTGCGATGTATGCTGCAGTGGGAGGGGCCTATGAGGACTTCCCTGGAGTTCGGCACTTGTCAGAACTTTCTCCAGCCAGAACAAACGTTGTTCTTGTTCTCGCAGCTGTAGGAACAAGAAAAAATTTCCTTGCTTCTCGTGGAGTATGAAACAAGCTTCAGACGTCCGATCACAGATGTTCAATTTAAAGTACAGGTGTCAACGGCATCAATGTGAGTCAGTGCGGGTGACACCTGTACTTTAAGTTGGACATTTACAGTCTTAATACCACTGAGTGATTTGAGTGATCTGATCCCGGTCCACATGTGGAGGTGGTCTGGGACACATGTGACCTCCTTCCTTTGGTAGTGCGAACACACAATGAGTCCTGGGTCACATTAAAGACCACCTACTCACCTAATCTCACCTAATTCATCAATGACATCCAGTTATCGAGCCTCAGTTCATCCAGTCTTTCTCCTTATCTCTTTTTCCCAGTCTGCCCAGTATGGAGAGTCTCTAGGGGACTCTTGGCAGCACGTTCAGCATTAGCCCAAAGCATCGGCGCACATGATCTATGTGTATGTACATTCACACTGACATCTAGAATCAACCAGAGCAGTGAACCGTGAGCTTTAGGAAAGGGTTCGGCTTGAGGTCAGAGAGTTCAACGGGGTGTCAATGGCCGTTCATCTGTCCTCAGAGACGGATCACCCTGTCCAATGTATTCACACACGGGCTGATGGCAGATGGTTGGAGCTGCAGTGGGTCATACGACACATTGATTTGTGGTTTTATGGTTAATGCTCTGTCGTCTCTTACAGTTTTAGATTTTGTTAGTTAAAAATTGTATAAAATTCTCAAATGAATGTGTGTTCAGATAGAAATGGTTAGGAGAGATGACAGAGATGGTAAATGTTATTCACCTAAAAGGATTTTAACATCGGTGAAGACGATCACACAAAGATACTCTTCTATGACTGAGACTAATATCTGATGAAATGTTAATGAGACAAGCCTAGAATGTTTTTTGAATATTGGACATTCATAGGACATGACCTCTTCATGCAGGATTACAAAATGTGCATACCTGTCATGTGATTGGATAAGGGGCCCATCTGATCTCTGTTAGCGTTAGCCTAGCTAAACTAGCTAGCTGCTACAAGCCCTGCGGCTACAGATGAGGAGGAAGAATACGACATCTGAAGGAGCATCATTCTGATATTTCTGCAGCCTCCATCACGAACTATGAAGTTAAAGAAGTCTCATCTAAGAACTTTACTACTTACATGAAGTTATTGCCTTCTGAAGGTAAAACAGTGAACTATTCAAGCTGCAAGGCTGCAATTTATAGTTTAAGATTTGAAATGTTATTACACCCATGAGTCTGGCAGACAAGTTATCTCAGTACTATGTGTTCAGACATTGAACTACTTCTGGTTTTTTTTTCAGAAATGTCTAAAGATGACATGAAACAATTGTCGAAATGAATGTTGTTAACTGCAGTTTGACTAAATTTAATAATTAAAAGTTGACTTTTCATCGACTGAAACCTTGAAAGATGGAAATGGCTAAAAAGTGACAGAATAAACACTGGCGTGAAAGCATATACTCGCTGTATTTCCAATACATGCCGTGTTTCTGTGGCACAGAGGGAATCTCAATACCGAGACGTCTGGAATTTTTTCAGAGAAACGATAAAAGTGCAGCGGGTGGAATGAAAAGACTCGGACTGTACGCCACTAGAGAAGAAGCGGCAAGCGTTGGACGGATTATTTCTCCCAATTAAATCATCCATCAGTCAGATGAAAGGATGGAACAATATTAGATGGAAGGCCAGTAAACAGCTCTACCATTCTCTTTGGAGCTCATTCTGGTGAAGCTGTAATAACAGATCTGTGCACGGGAACCTAATTCACGTTCTTATTAGGTGTTATTTTATAGTTTGCTTTGAGAGGTTGACTCAGAGCTGGTTAGGTGAAGAGTTGTTTAGCTCAGTTTTTATGTATTTTTAAAGGAGATATATACAACAAAGGGCGACACTGTGGTGTGGTGGTTAGCACTGATGCCTCACAGCAAGAAGGTTCTGGGTTCTAATCCAGGCCGACTGGTTCCTTTCTGTGTGGAGTTTGCATGTTCTCCCTGTGTCTGCGTGGGTTCTCTCCAGGTTCTCCAGCTTCCTCCCACCGTCCAGAGACATGCTGGTTAGGTTCATTGGTGATTCTAAATTGGTGTGAGTGTCTCTCTGTGTTAGCCCTGTGATAGACTGGAGACCTGTCCAGGGTGTACCCCGCCTCCAGACCATTGACAGCTGGGATAGGCTCCAACCCCCTCGCGACCCGTCACGGGGACAATCGGTTCCAGAAAGTGAATGAAAAAATAAATAATGTCTGCTGTAAGAAGATAAAGTAAGCATGGCCTTAGAGTCTTGTCTGGGTACTGAAGTGGGAATTGGACTGAGATTTGGACAAATGTGTAGGGATGTCCCAATCCAGGCATTTTTAAAATGACTGGAAGCTTTACATTTAAGATCGGATCGGATGAGAGAGTAGTAGACTAGTAGCTACTCCGTTTAGAGAATAAATACAAGCTCTCCTTCCTTAACATCAACTTCAAGGACACTTGTGTCTGACGCCGGGTGATTTGTTAACTTGTAGAAAGAAAGAAAAGAGTTGAGAACAATAAAAAGCATGAGTACAAGTACCCTCAATGCCACGGCCAGGTTGTTCTGTCTGAAACATATGTGTCCTTAAAACAGGATGCCTCATAGAACAGACTGTGTCCTCCCTCTGCTCCCATCTTTACTCCTGTTCCTATAGTCTCCGTATCCACTGCTTCTTGTTTCGTCCTTGTCCTGGCATGTGTTTTTAAATCACATGACAGGCCTGTTGAATCAGGTGTTGTCTCCAGTCATAGTTACCTGGACCGCCGTCAGTCTGCCGTTACATCCCCATCCGTTCAATCTGTGAATATACCCACGACTATTTACAGACAGAGATGCTCATCGTTGTGTCCTCTTAATCTGCTACACTGCTAAATGAAGGTGCCCCTGAGTTATATAATGCCCCCCCTCCCTAAAGGGTATCAGAGGACAGAGGCGCACACACAAACAACCCCCACTATTTCCTCCTTTCAAAGCTGCAGGGTCCCTTCAAAGGCTCTTTGAAGGGACCCTGATTACCAGACTGACTATAACTAGCATCCAGCCTCAGTCCATCCGACACGCCGGCCCAAAAAACACACTCACCACAGACTGATGTGAAACCCCCCAAAAAATTAAAAAAAGCTGCATAAATCTGGATGTGAATACCTGCATACAGATAATTCCCTCTTAAACCTGAATAAAGGAGGATTTAATGCATAAATTTAGCGCATATTCAAAATTTGTTTGCTGTCTGCCCATACATCCGTTATTTTAATCAGCTTATCCAAAGTGAGGTCGCATTGCAGCAAGAGGAAGAATGGAATTTCAGCCTCGTTCTTCTTCCACATGAGGAATCCCCGAGGCGTTCCCGGGTCAATCAAGATATGCTATCCCTTCAGGAAATTCTGGGTCTACCTCAGGGGGCCTCATTCCAGGTGAGCGTGCCGCTAAACGTCCAAGAATGAGTCCTTACCAAATGCCTCAACCACCTCACCTTGCACCTTTTTGACGAGAAGAAGCAGTGGCTCCATTCAGAGGTGTCTCAGTGGTGCATCCACTCACTAACTATCTAGAATGAATAAACTGTAGGCCAGTGGGAGTCCAGCTTTGTACCATGGTTAGTAGTTAGTAGCCTCCTAGCTAATAGTAGCTCTTCCTAGCCTCCCAGTTAACAGTAGCTCTTCCTAACTTCCTAGCCTCCCAGCTAATAGCAGGTCTTCCTATATTCCTAGTCTCCAAGCTAATAGTAGCTCTTCCTGTCTCCTTAGCCTCCCAGCTAACAGTAGCTCTCCCTAGCCACCCAGCTAATAATAGGTCTTCCTGTCTCCCTAGCCTCCCAGCTAACAGTAGCTCTTTCTAACTTCCTAGCCTCCCAGCTAATAGCAGGTCTTCCTATATTCCTAGTCTCCCAGCTAACAGTAGCGCTTCCTAGCCTCCCAGCTAACAGTAGCTCTTCCTAATTTCTTAGCCTCCCAGCTAATAGTAGCTCTTCCTGTTTCCCCTTTTGAATGATGAAAACAGACTTCTGCCACCTGCTGGTATGAGGAGTTATTTCCTGTCAGTTGTAGAACGTATGCACCAGCTGGTTGTTGGTTTTAGTCTCTGCGTTGTGTTCAAGTGCAATATTTTGGTCCAGACACAGGAGACATGAGGTGTTGTCACAGTAGACACAGTAGTCGGTTTGGGTTTGTCCATACCCAGCCACCCTGCAGAGAAAACTAATTTCAGTTGCTTGTATCCAAGATGGCTTTCTCTTAATCAATAGTTAAAGTTTATGGCTGTAGGTTCACCATAACGCTTCGATTCAGAGCCTGCATTCGAAAGATATATAAACTAACATAATGACAGAGCCTTTCACACCTTCATATCACGTACCAGTCCTGATGAGTATGAACCGGACAGCTGTACTGAAGCTCACTGCATATCAGCGGGAAAAGAAAGAGAACAGCAAATACAGATGAATAATGAAAATTACAAGAGAAGAAGAGTGGTGGGAGCATGGAAGTAAAAGAAAACAAGGGGAATAAAGTGTGTCAGAGCAGGACGAAGCTGCCCGGTGTTACTGATGGATAGCTGGTATGAGAGCTGACCACTGCTGCTCGCAAGGTCTACTTCAAAGCACCTGTTTAATGTGCAACGGCAGTCGGAGCGCTGCGTACCGGTCCATTTAAACTGAACTCAGGTCAGCAGCCAGCTTCATTCACCGCATCCTAATCCAACGGCATGATCCATTATTCCATTAAAGACTCGTCCTCTTTTGGTTATTCAGAGCGAGGTCAGAGGTGTCCTTCAGATATGGACTCAGCCGCTATCCGTCCACTCTATGCGAGGACAAATGACATTGATGTTAATGTGAGGCATAGTTTAGTTGTAGTACCTCTTGAAGTGAAATTTTAAAAACACCATTTTTGGATCTGAACTGTGGATGTGTGGTACATAAAGAGAGATGAGTGTCAGTGAGTTGCAGCTGTGCAGGTGGTCGCTAAACACTTCTTCAAGTTTGTATATTTGCAAACTGTTTTCTTTCTCAATAGTAGCTTCCTAGCCTTCCAGCTAACAATCCTTCTAGCGTACTAGCCTCCCAGCTAATAGTAGTGCTTTCTAGCCCAGAAGCTAATAGTAGCGCCTCCTTGCTTCATAGCCTCCCAGCTAATACTAGCTCTTCCTAACTTACTAGCCTCCCAGCTAATAGTAGCTCATCCTAACTTCCCGGCCTCCCAGCTCTTCCTAGCCTAACAGCTAATAGTAGCTCCTCCAGCTTCCCAGTCTCCCAGGTCATAGTAGTGCTTTCTAGCTTCCCAGACCAGAACCTAGTAGTAGCTCCTCCTTGTTTCATAGCCTCCCAGCTAATACTAGCTCTTCCTAAGTTATTAGACTCCCACCTAACAGTAGTTCTTCCTAGTTTGTTGCAAGCTGAAGAGCGTGCAGTATGTAGCATTAGCTTTAGTGTTCAGCTTGGTTTATTCTTCCACTATGAATCTTTGCAGAGCTCACCTTGTAGTCTACGCAAGGAGCCTCCACCACAGTGAATATCTACATGTCCCGGTATCATTCTTTATTCACTAGCTTTGATTTTTTTGCTGCTGTGTTGAGTTTCTCCATGTACTTCTGCGGCTGGAGCTAATAAATCTTGAACAACAGTTACTTTTACGGGAATGGCTGCAACAGAAGAGAGAGAGAAGGCGTCTGGGTAGTACGGCGTGTGGGAGGGAGAATTCTCCGTGCTTGTCTGACTGCTGAGAAACAAGGAAATGTGTTTTCAAATGTCTAGCAACAGCCTTAAAAACCTGTCAGTGAACTCAACGGGAGGCTGCTGCTTCCTACATCTACCTGGAGACTAAGGAGACGCTGTTTCACTGAGGGCTGCTCGGTAATTCTCATGCAGTGCAAAGAGAGGAAGCTAGAAGAAGACGTCTATTCTTTATTATCCTCTAGAGCAGGGGTTTCAGGTCAGGGGCCATATACAGATCTGAAGGGGGCCCGACCAGTCACATAATAACCTCTAAATAACGACAACAACTATTTCTTTGTAAGTTTTGCAAATTTAATCAAACTGATCATTTAAAACATGCATTAATTTATTTAATTTTAGTAGATTTTTTAGATATTTGTGTGATTCTTCTGTTCAACCCGAAGTTACAGAGGGTTCACTTGGTAATTATTATCTTTTGTGGTAACACAATTAAACACTATCATGACCTATAGAATATATACACCGATCAGGCATAACATAATGACCACTGACAGGTGAAGTGAATAACACTGATTATCTCTTCATCGTGACACCTGTTAGTGGGCGGGATTTAACAGGCGGTAACTGAACATTTTGTCCTCAAAGTTGATGAAGCAGGGAAAATGTGACCAAACTGTGATGGCTAGACCAACTGGGTCAGAATGTCTCCAATGCTGCAGCTCTTGTGAGGTGTTCTGGGTCTGCAGTGGTCCAAGGAAGCAACAGTGGGGTGAACCGGTGACAGGGTCAAGGCCCGTGTGGTCCGATCCAACAGACGAGCTACTGCAGCTCAGTTTGCTGGAGAAGTTAATGCTGGTGGATCTCAGTTTGTTGCGTATGGGGCTGTGTAGATGCAGACCAGTCAGGGTGCCCATGCTGACTCCTGTCCACCAACGATGGACACGTGGGAACTGGAGCGTGGAACAATGGAAGAAGGTGAATCACGTGAATGGTCAGGTGCTTGTGCGTCGCTTACCTGGGGAACACATGGCACCAGAATGCATTATGGGAACAAAGCAATCAGACAAGGAGGCAGTGTGATGCTTTGCCCAAAGTCCTGCTGTGAAACTTTGTGTCCTGCCATCCATGTGGATGTTACTCTGACATGACACACCTACCTCAGCATTGTCGAAGACCATGTACATATTTTCATGGAAACGGTATTCCCTGATCTTTCAGCAGGATAATGCACCTTGCCACGAAGCAAAAATGGTTCAGGACTACGAGTTCGAGGTGTTGACTTGGCCTTCAAATTCAAACCAGGTCTCAATCCAATCGAGCATCTATGGGGTGTGCTGGACGAACAAATCCGATCCATGGAGGTCTCAACTTCGCAACTTAAAGCAGGACTTAAAGAATCTGCTGCTAACGTCTTGGTGCCAGATACCACAGCTCCACCTTCAGAAGTCTAGAGGAGTCCAGGCCTCAACAGGACAGGACCTAGACAATATTAGGAAGGTGATCATAATGGTATGCTTGATCGGAAATCGGACCTAAGACCTAAAAAGGGTGAAATGTTCCAAATACAATTGATATTCTTTTCTCTTTGTTGGTCTGTTTGTTTAAAGGTCCTTTTAACCACTTGAATTTCAATAGAACAGATTTTCCTATTGACTAATATTCACATGCCAGGCTTCACGGGGTTAAGCGACTTCCAGCTCTTTGCAGGTTCATAATGTTCCCGTCAGGGGGTTCCTCGTAAAGGTTGACCAGTCCCACATTTCAAATCCACGTCCTCGTCGCTGTCATATCGTTAACTCAGAGCGCCGGCTGCTGTTAATTAGTTTGCTGTGCCGCTCACCTCACTTTCTCCCAGCGCAGTAGGAAAGGATTGTGATTTCTTGACGGAGGAGCGCTCCCCTTTCGACAGCTCCGAGCCCGAAGTGGAAGTGGATTAGAGGACGTGTGGATTTCATTTGACAAACCCCCATTTCTGGCTTTGTTCACATCGTCTGAATCACTCCAAGTCTTCCAGATGTTGTCTCAGATTGGTAATCTAGTGGCAGTAGCTCCTCACATGTCTCCTCCTCCTCCTCCTTCACATAAAGAGCCTGGCTGGGTCCAGATCTGTAGTCGTGTCAGGTCCGTTGCCAGGCCTGTGTGTTAGATTATTCATCAAAGCCGTGCAGCTGCTGTGCCTTCAGGCATGTTTGGAGGGTCGATCCCTCTCTGGTCTCTCCGTCTCATACTCTGTCCATAACAAATCAAACGCCCCCAGGAATAATAAATAATTAGTATTAGTAAGTATGGAACGTTTGTAATGTGCTAAGTTTAACTGTATGACGAGCAGAGCGTCTGTAGTGGTCAGCTCATGTATGAAAGAGGCTACGGTCGATGTTGAAACCATAGAAGAAAAACAGACTGAGTGGAGGTATGAACCTGATGATCCGATCTCTTAATTACCACCTAAACCATTGATTTTTCCTCCTCCTCCTCCTCTTCCTTCCTCAATCAATTCAGGGTTGGAGAGAAAGTTGGGGAAAAAACATTTTCCTCCTCTTACACCTTCTTCCTTTTCTTCCTCCTCATTCTTCTTCTTCATCGTCTTCTCTTCTTCCTCCTCCTCCTCCCAACCTCTACTGCTCATCCTTTTTTCATCATCCTCCTCCTTCATTCACTCCTCCTTTTCCTTCTTCTTCTCCTCCTCCTCCTTCTTCTTCATTCTCTTATTCTTGTTCTCCTCTTATTCCTCCTCCCTCTCCTCCTTCTTCTCCTTCTTCTCCTCCTCCGGCCTCCTCCTCTACTTCTCCTTCTCATCGTTATTCCATTGCTTCCATTCCTTTCTTCCTTCTCTTTCTTTTTCCTCAATCTTCTTGTTCTTCCCCTCCTCCTTCTCATTCTTCTTCTCTTCTTTTTCCTTCTTCTTTTCTTCCTTCTCTTTCTTCTTTCCTCATTCTTCTTGTTCTTCTCATCCTCCTCCTCCACATTCTCCATCTTCCTCGACTGCTTCTTCATCCTTTCATCATCCTTTTTTCATCCCCCTCTCCATCCCCTTATTCCTTCCCTCCTGTTTCTTCCTCCTCTGTTTCTTCTCCTTATCGTTATGCTCCTCCTTTCTTTTGCCTCCTCCTCCTGTGGTTCCGCAGTGTTCCACGTCTTCTTACTCCTCCTGGTTTGTCGGTGCTGATAACACACCGTGAACGTTTCAACCATGATCCTCACCTCTAAATAAATAAATAAATAAAAAGAACAATCCTTTTATTCTGGTGTCTACATTACCCAGAATGCAACATGACTGCCAACGGCTCTGTTGGTGGCCTCAGGCAGATTCTGCTGCTGCTTCGTTTCTTTCTAATTGAGTCAGAACATTGATTTGTACGAGACAGAATCGGATGACGTGGACGTCATTTCTTCTTGCTGATGAAAGATGACGTCTGAACTTCTTAGGGAAACTAAAGAACAGGCGGTTCTCAGGTCAGGTTCTCTGAGAGGTCT
>JASGAT010360520.1:0-27611 GCA_030220025.1 Chelon auratus | reverse complement strand
GTTTCTGCATGTGCTGTATTTTCAAGAAGGCAGCTAATCAAATGCAGAGCCAGCCAGCAGCTCTGAGGCTAATTGAATTAGCAGTCACAGGACAGAACACATGCTCGCTGCTCTGCCCTCCTCCTTATGACAGCAAACGTCTGCAGGAGCACAACAACTCTAGCACGGGATAAATCATATGGCTTCTAATTTGAGGAGTCTTTTGGAAAAGGGGTTATATTTCTGGCTGTGTCGGGATTTTAAAATTATTTTCTGCAATATTTGCGTCCAGTAAGTAATGCTAAACATTTGGAGGGACATTTTGAGCCATCGTAGTAAACAGAGCTGCTGGAGAACACCCAAAATCGTTTAAAGCTCCATTCATTTATTTTGGGCACTTGTCTTTGGGCAGTGGAACAAGTTGTAAACACAACACGTAAATGATTCACGATTCCATATTTGCCTTATTTATACTGCGCTTTTCTAAATAGTGTTATGAGGTGTTGTGATAGCAAACAGATGCTTGTTGGCAGTTCATAACCAATAGACACAGAGCAAAATTAGCTTTGGAGTATGGTTGTCATCATCATGAAATATGAATATTAATTGTACAGATAATTATGCAATAAATTATGTGTCAACGTTTTGCAGCATAACTCTACTTGTATTTCTGCATTTCTTTGGATATAGAGTATACCGCCACCATGTTACCCTCAAGATAAAGAGTTGGTGGCACTAATTCTGCCCTCAGGTTCCATTTAACTGTAGTAGAGAAAGGATACACAAAAAGAGAAAGTGCACAGTAAACTTTAAACTGTGGAAAACAAGGTGAAAAAAGTGATGGAAATACGGAAATTCTGTTTCATCCTGTTGCTTTTATACAGATAAATGGAAACAATTATGCAAATGATCACGGTCAGCACAAATAATTGTGACCAGGCTGTTATGTAATAATAATTGGCCTACACTGGAATCATGTTTCTGGCCAAATCTTCGAGCACAAACCACCATCTGTAGCTAAACATGCTAAAATACTGGAGCCCCGACTCTCTCTATTTAGATGTGCAGCTTTAATCTTGATCTTCTGAGCACAG
This sequence comes from Chelon auratus, assembly GCA_030220025.1. Taxonomy (NCBI): domain Eukaryota; kingdom Metazoa; phylum Chordata; class Actinopteri; order Mugiliformes; family Mugilidae; genus Chelon; species Chelon auratus. Next base: position 26,538 of record JASGAT010360520.1, on the reverse strand, counting down.
AAGCTGCTGCTGCTGCTCAAGCTCAAATATGTTACTAATTGGGCTGAAAAAACAAAACAAAGCCTTAGTTTTAACTGAGCTTTATGAGGACCAAAGACTACACCATCATCTTTCCACGTGTGAGCGAATTGCTTACACAATGAGCTGTGGCTTGTGGCCATGTATTTGGTAAGTGCATGGTAGCGGCATGTGCATAGATACAGCAGAGTAAACAAAGAGGAACGCCCGGCCTTTAACATGATGAAGTAATCAAGAGGTGCTGGAAAGAATCTCAACAATCAGCCAAGTGCATGAGGGAGAGACGGAGACGGAAGAACTAAATTAGGTAAATGATATTATTGAACATAGAAGACTTCATTTAATGAATGCACCATCTTTTGTGGTGTCATCCCGTCCACTACGACAGCCGTGGGTGATGTGTCTTCATTAAATGCTGGTGGAGTTTGAAAACTTTTTTCAGTTCCGCGCCCATATATCACCATCCAGTCCTCTGATTCAGTCTGACTGCTTTTCCATCCTGTTCCTGCCTCTGCTGTCTCTAAGCTCCCGTTGCCTAATCATGACCATCCAGAAGAAAAATCCATGTTAAATCTGGTCTGTACACTAAATGGGCGTTGGTGAAACGTTCCACTGGGCGCTGGGGGACAGAGATCTGCTGTTGCTTGGGAAAGCTTGAGTCAGACTCATGAAACTGGACCTCACCCAGAGCACTCTCCTCCTCTTTATGTTCTCCACGTTGTTCGTTTTCAGCCTGTATGTTACGTTTCTCATCGTTGTTTTTCCTCCCTGTTGCCATCTCAAAGTTAAATTGATGAAGCACCCATAAGATGCTAGGAAAGTGAGCCATAAAGGTAAAATAAATGATGAAAAAAATGACTCTCTCAGAGTTGTCTCTGACATTTTGGTATGATTACAGACAGCAGCCAGGGGATCATAAGGCAATAAAGGCCAGGACATAGGATATAGTCCAGACTGAGAGAAACATATTAACAGACAGATAAACACAGACAGATAACTTTCCCACACTTTCCAGTTCCAAGCATACAGAACTGTCAGACACTAATAAGCAGGGATTTCCCACTTCCCACAACTCAGTACAGTCCCTACATTAAAGGTGTATAACTCACATAAACAAGCATGTTGTTTTGTTAGCAAAAACCGCATGTCGCCTCTCTGGCAGCCCTCCCTTCCTTCCTGGCCCTTGTCATTAATAGCGAATTAAATAACCCTTACTGAGTTGACATCTGGTGAACACGACCTCAGCTAAAGGTGTTCCTTTCAGAGCTACCTTCCATGTAATTACTTCTGAGCAACATCAAAGGCGGCGCCCATTCTTTCCATGTCGAGGCGTAAAAATAATCCTTAATTTGCAACAAATTTGTACCAAACATTCTTCAGGAATGTCTCTGTGTCTCCTACCGGAAAATAGCTGGTGAGGTTGTGAATGCAAATCAAAAGGCCACGCTTACTGTTTTCTGTGAGAACTCTTGACTGCTTTTTAGGAATTCAGGTAAAATTAAAGTGAATTGTTTCTAGTAGCTGGCTTTGTTGAGTCTACTGAGAATTAGTAGTCCACTCAGCTTTGTGGAGCTCTATAGTGTCATATAATCGGTTTGGTTTCAGTGTTTTAATTTAGTCTCAAAGCAGCTTGAATCAATATGGGCCAAACACTAAACTATCACTTCTGCCACAGCGCCAATTAGAGCAATGATTGCTGAGTAATTAACATGTTGTCAGTTGGTGGGTCAAAGGATGTTTTTAAACTCCCCCACACATGTACAGTAAAACAGTTTTGGGTTGCAGTCCTTCCTGCATGCACAAATATCTTTTTCAAAGATTATCTAAAGGTATTATGATACCAGGCAAACCATGATTGTATCTTCTACCTATTTAGTGCAAAAATACTTTTTCTTATATATATATATATATTTTCATCATGGATCTGCTGGTGGTCTCTGTTTATATATTTCTATACACGCTTGACCATAGACTGTATAAAGGTGGTACCACTCCTCAAAAGCGAAGCCATAGCAAGTAGAGCGCCCCCTGGTGACTAGCTGCAGTATATGTCATGAGCTCCACCCCTTCCATGTTAGTGGATGGGACTTGGGCCAAACTAAAACACTAAACTACACGTCACATACTTTTGTTTTCAAGGATGGTTTCTGTCATTGTAGTTAGTTAATGTAATGCTGATACATGTTAAAATGTCATTTTTTTTTTCAGAAATTTCGTTTTAGTCAGTTTTTTTTAGTTTATTAAGAATGTGACCCCTCAATGCATCAGTCATAGTTGAATATGAACACAACAGGTCTCAGTAGTTTTTACAGAAGACACTGTGATGTGGTCAAAATGAACAATGGGTATGCATTTGACATTTAGTATCCTGGTTTAATTATTTTACCCTATTCCTTGCTTTGTGGATATTGTTGCAACGTTCTCCTCTCTTCTCTCTTGTTGCATTTATCAAACTCAGTGTGTAGTGAACCTCATTGAGTGACCAAATCATCAGCTATAATGTTACTGAAATTTCACACAAACCTCAGTAGCTTGCTCGCTCAAATATAAATAGCATTCATGTTTTGTATTGATAAATACAGTTGTCCAACAAAGAAAGAGAAACATGGGCGTTACACAGAACTTTTTTGGCTTTCACATTGGCAAACATTCATGGGAGTTGCTTGGATACAGCTACAAGGTTTCTGTGATACTAGAATGTATGACATTTGTGTTTGCTTTAGTTTTGAACAAGCCATCAACTTGCTTTATGCACAGGACTGCATGACACATTGTTGAGATTTGTGAGGTATGCATTTTGTGTTTCTGCAATTTACACTTACTCACATAACACGCCACAGAGATGTTGTTGAGTCTGTCTGGTGAAGCATAATTACAGCATAACTGAAAGTATTTGTAATCTGTAGTAAATAACACATTTCAAATCACATTGCAATCCCATTGCAATTGGTTGCATGATTTAAGTCTTATGAACTGCAATATAATAATTAAAACAACAAGCAAAAACAACAAACAGTGGACAGGGAGGACAGTTTGTGCATGTTTTATGTAAATGTACATAATCATTATTGCAACAAACCAAATGACAAATACTGTCCAAATTATTGCTGCCCAGGCGCCTCCTTTGCAATTCAACCAGCTGCTAGATCTGGTGGTAACCCAGTTCACAATGACGGTAAATGCAACTTTATTCTTGTCACAAGAACCATCTGGCAGGATGGAAATCTTTATTTTCTGCTCAACTCTTCTTGCTTTCTTTCTCTGCTCTTTGGGGAATTTTTCATAGTTTTGGCGTTACAGGGTGTATTGCTGCCCTCCAAAGGGTAATAGTATTTACTGTGGGATGCTTATGCCTAAAAACATTTGTGGCATTAACAGAAAATTATTCCTACTGCTCCTTCTAATGAGAGAAATTTATCCTTTTGGAGTGTCAGGTAGAGAATATTCCATCATCACAACTGGTTGGTACTGTTGAAACTTTCTCTTCACTTCGTTCTTGTTGCATTCATGTATCAATTTTTTTGAGTACTGAACCTCATTGACTGACCAAATCAACTTCACACAAACCTCATTAATAACGTAGTTATTCCTATATATGTATATTGCTAAGGTGCAGACAAGGTGCAGGAAAATTATCCAAAGTCATTCTATTTTCATGCATGTTTCAATATATTCTAGATAAAATGTACTTGTGATGTGCATGTTTTATTCATTATTGGACAGGAGTAAATTAAAGAGGCAATAATCATTCAGTGTAACTGCTGTCAGTTGACACAACTCTACCATGTTCTCCAGACAGTGTTTAACTCTCAGAATCAAAACAACACAATTTAGTAGCTCGGTGAGCAGAAACACATACAGAGCTGCTGACTGATAAATATGTAGCTCTCTGCTGCTGTTGACACTGTTTGACTTTAGCCTGGAATCAATGGATTCATTCATGGTACTTTCTCTCTCGTCGCAGCTGTAGAATGAGTATGTGGGTATTGATGTCTGTGAGTATGTGTGTGTGTGTCAGAGAGCGAGGGAAAGAGACAGGAAAGGCAAGTGGAGGGGTCGGACGAGGAGACTCCCATTTAACCTGTAACTTGAGAAGCTGATAACAAGAAAAGAAGAACGAGCCTGTGAGGAAGGAGTGAGTGAGTGAGAAAAAGAAGAAACGAGCTGCGCTTTTGTTTTCTGAGCTCCTGTCCACTTCCCCCCGATCTCCCTGGGAAATTCACTTCAGTATTATTTCCTTCTTTCTCATTACTCATGTGTCTCCCCATTTGGGAGGAGGGGGAAAATGATCAGAACAAGAGGGAGTAGAAAAACCCGGGCAGTGAAGGAGGGGGGAAATAGCAATAACCTCTACACAGACTTTGCCTGCTTATTCAGCGCTGAGTGCTGCACTGCGCCTTCTCCAGTTGTGGGATGTTAAGATTTGCCTTTGGCTGCACTTCTCCCCACTCTCGCACTCACATTAAGACTTTAGACGTATTCATGCTCGCTTTCTTGGAGGAGGAGTGAGAGAGAGAGAGACTAGCCAGACCCATTACCCGGGATCCTGCAACACACAAACACCAACTCTCTCTCTCTTGCTCTCTGACACACACTTGTGCACTCCTCCAGCTCTGTGCTGCACCAAGGTAACAGTGAGTGGATTTAGCTTTAGCCATCTGGTCGGAACGCAGAGAAAACCTCTCTGCTGCACAGGGAGGGAAAAGAAAAGGACGATGCAGCACTGAAACAGAGGCTGACTGAGAAAACCAAAGAGTGACAGAGAGAAAAATATACACACTTAAACAGGATGGCCACCGCAGTGTTCCAGGTAAGGACTGAGGTTTTGAGGGGGAAAGAGCCGCCGTGTGTCTGGTATTTTAGCTCTTGGCTGTCCCGAGTGTTGGCGGTGCTGTTTCACAACAAGCTCTCTGCATTATGGATTTGTCTGCTTTGTGAAACTGGAAGCTTTAAATTCTCTCAGATGTCTGTTTTCAGACATGTAAGTGGCATGGCATAAGTGCTGTACTAGTGTACTTTATGTTGGAGGATTTTACCGTATGTCAGCAATTCTGTTCTGTTTTTACACACACATTTACTGGGGAATGCACAGTCTGCATGTAGTACTGTGTGTGTGAAAGTATGATTCCAGAACTGGTAAGTTATCGCTTGTATGTTTGCACAGCAGAGTGCATTGTGCTGCTTCTAGTGTATGTTCACTGACGGCAGGAATGTGTATGAATGAGCATGTAATTAGAATTAGTTTGTTGTTTTAGTGTTGTCTTTGTATGTTTGTACCTAATATAATGTAACGTAATGTAAAACACTGCTTGTTTCTGTAGAGTTTGTGTATGTGTGTGGTCTCCTTGGCTTTCCATGTTTTGTGGCTGGTGGCCTGTAGCCATACCATTGCTGGAATGACAGTGGTGGAGTATGTCTGCTTCTCTTCTCTTCTCTTCTCTTCTCTTCTCTTCTCTTCTCTTCTCTTCTCTTCTCTTCTCTTCTCTTCTCTTCTCTTCTCAATGCATGTTGCTTAGGTTTACATTGTGTTTTATCTTTCTGACCCTGGGGTCACACCAAAGTTTGAAAAAGAAACTGCCAATGAGCCAATCGAGCAATATTATGCGTATATATGTCTTTTGTATGTGAGAGATAATGTGTGTGTGTGTGTTGGGCGTCTTCCACTGATTCAGTAATGGTTTGTCTTTTGCCATGAACTTTTCTGCAGTGTTTCACAACAGGACCTTGCAAAAGTTGTTGCACAGAAAACATTGCCGCAGGCACTTTGGGATTTGTTTTGGTGTGCGTACAATTGCCCCCATTTGCTTCAAATTGGGGAGAAAGGCAATAAAGGCATAGAACTAGTCAACCAATAGAACACATGCTTAAATAAATTTGGAAGGTCACAGTGCACACAGACACTGACAGCTGTGGTTCTTCCTTGTAGTCCTTGTTATTGTCTGAATTGTTATTGGACTTTGAATTTGATTCCGGCTATAGTACTGCCAGCACCATGTAGTAGTATGCAAGGTAAGAGTCAAACTGAGTGTAGTCAAAAAAGGCTCCAATAATTATGTTAATGCACTGTAGTTAAGTGTAGCTGCACACCAAGGCTGCCTAAAGCAGAAAATAATAAAAAGGTATCACTGGTTGTTGCAGGTACTGTCCCATCCACGTGATGTTCTTGATAGAGTACCAAGCAATTGATGAGTCATATTCACCCTTTAGGGCCCTGTACAGGTATTGCATGTACCCTGTCACTTCCAACTTATATCGACTACACTGTATATGGCAGTGTCACTCTATCCCTGGAGTACCCAGTACTACTGTATACTAGTTATTGGATTAAACATAACTTCATTTAGAAACATGCACCACATGAGCACAATGTAAACAAACATAAACTAGGTCTTAAAATTGGATTTTGAAACAGAGTCAAAACTGTCCATAAGGTCTTAAAGTGGTATACATTTGGGACATGATGAAATCAATACTAAACTATACGTCAATGGAATTGCCAATGGATTTTCATCGCATACATCAGACAGACATTGCATGATATCACCATGTATCTGTCCAGTGTAAGTCAAATGTTCACTCTCCTTTTAACTCTAACCAGCTTGTTGATAAAATACGGATTGTGAGAATTCTGTGTGGGTTCAGATATGTCATTGTTGGAAGGATGCGTGACACACATGTTTCTTGGAAGCATTGCTTGCCCTGTGTTGAGTGCAACACAGCACTGTCCTGCCTGAACAGCGGCATTACCCATGACTGCTGGATGTGCGTGAATGCCGTACATCTCCTGGCAGGGAGCCCGTGCCGGACTGGATTTCAGACAAGACATTTTTCATCATTACTGTCTGCCAGAGAATCAGGGCTCCAGTACACCCCCACTTCTCCTCTCACCAATTTTTCAGGGAACTCATGATAGATCCTTAACCACAGCTACACACACACAGCTGGGACGGGGACATAGGAAGGGCTGGGCTATTTGGGAAAGTTGTTGAAAGACTATATGTGTGTGTGGGTGTGTGTGTGATGGTGTGTGTGTGTGTGTGTGTGTGTGTGCATGTGTTTGTGAGTATGTATGTATGTGTGTGTTTAGGATTTGGGATAAGGATAAGGCAGTGGTCTATGGACCATAAAAACCACCAGCATGAATTCTCATGCTCCTTGGCTGACGCAATCCTTTTCTTGGTGTGTGTATGTGTATGTGTATCAGTCCTTGCAGACACAGCTTAAGTGCTTTTATTGGTGTAAAACAGAGCCTTGGTTTTTGGGGGTGGCTGTGGGTCAGTGGTAGAGCGGGTTGTCCACTAACTGGGATAGCAGTACAATCCCCAAAACATGCCAAAGTGTCCTTGAGAAAGACACTGAACCAGAAGTTGCTCCTAGTGCTTGTCTCTGGTGTGAGAATGTGTGCGTTAGCGAATACATGTGTCATTGTGACTGTAAAGCTCTTTGAGTACCAATAGGTAGATAAGCGCTGTATAAATACAAGACCATTTCATTTGCTTTGTCCATTTTTTTTTCCGTTGATACAGATTGTGACCCAAACAATCCTGGTTGTTTCTTTGACAGATATTGTATATAGAATAGATAAAGAACTTGGCATCGACCCTTTGTGATATAAGCCAGAGAGCACTTCAGCATGCTCAATGTTAAACTCAAGTGCTCTATAAAGTTTGCATGTGATAGACCAAATGAATGCATGGCATAATACATCTCTGTTATACCTGATCAGATATACTCTTCCTCATATGCTTACCAAATGCGCTGCAGAATTGTAATATCTGCACAGCAGTTTATTTATACCATTCGTCCTCTGGACTCAATTTTGGCACATACTGCAAACTTGCATTACATTAACAACATAAATAACCTTTAGCCATGCCAGAGTATAATGTCCTCTACTTGGGCTTTTAGCATAATTAATAGCATCCAGTCAGAGGACTGTAAAAGCTTCACATTTATCAAGGGCGTCATATAATGTTTCACTTAGGTAGTTACTTAGCAGCTCGTCTGGCACATGTGAGAAACTGTTGTCATAGGCCAAGAGGAAGGTGTTTAAAGAGTGTATGAGAGCACATATCCAGAGACTAATGTTGCAGCTAAACTGAACTGTGTACCCCTTTAGAATTTTTACTGGTTAGAGGCCCTAACAACAAGCCCACCAACTTGGACTAAATCACACTAGTTTTTCTGTTTTATTGTTGGCTGTTATTTTAAGTCAACTTAAATCATTTTTTATTTATTTATTTTGATAAAGACAGAAGGTCCTCGCAAGTACTCGCGATTGTTCATGTTTTTAGTTGTAACTGGAGCCAGCACACACTGTACTACTCCTAAGCAGCTCCTCATTAAACTCCCAAAAAGAAGAACATTATAGTTAAACATTTAATGATGGCTAATCATTGAAATGACTCAATGCAATCAAGCTTGAGGATGGCAAAATGGCTCTTTCTTTAACAGCATTTTCAGTTGTATGGTTAAGGAACAAACGAGGAGGAGGGAAGAAAAAAAATGCTTCTTCCGCTCCTCCTGTTTCCTCTCCCAGTCTTTGATTTGGGGATTTTAGTTTGACAGGTGGCTTTGAGTTTTTTGATCACCAAATAGCATTATCCCTTATTTACCAAGATCCTAGCCCATTCAGTAGACAAAATCCTGACCTTTCTGTACACATGTAATAGCTATAGCAGATGTATCCACAATCAAAGGCCCCAGTTGACCCTTTCAGGGCACCGATTCATAAACACAGACCTGTTTTAGCTTAAAAACAACCTGAAGCTTATTGAATGCGGCTCCTGCAATGAAACTCAGCTGAATCTTGTATTATGGTTCAGCCATGTAGACAATTTTGAAAGATTTATATATCTTTCAGTGGCCTGATGCCCTCATATGAGCAGGTTGGGACGTTGTAGACCAGGACAGAGGCAGTATTAAGTGCAGCCCGTTTCCACTTTTTATGTAAATACACTAATATTATGTTCAATTCTCCCTAGTCCTTTAAGACCCTCCTTGCACATTTTTGCGAAATCATTTAACAAGTATGTTAAAATATGTCTTGGAAACACTCCTTTTGTAATGTGGAACTGTTTTGGCCAAACTGAATAGATAAAAAGAAATAGATAGAAAGCATAGGGTATTGTTCTGACTGTTCTTTTTTTCTGATGTGAAATCTGCCTTTGGACATAGCTGTTCTTGGATGTGAATGTAAAAGCTTTTGAAAATACTACATCACTTTGAGCCACTGTGATCACCTCACTATAAGCAGACTCTTTTAAGATTTAGATGTTTTGTCCTCTGTGAATTTCATATTATGCATGACTTTTGAAATGACAAAACTCAGATTCCAAAACTGGTTGAGACTTGCTCCTTATCCCATGCCATCACTGTGCACCAAACACAGTGAAAAATTACTAACAAACTGTGTTTACTTAGCATTTCTAGCCATCCTCCAATTAAGGAGTGCTGAAATCTTATACGCACCGATATGTGTTGCTTCCTGAGAAAAAAAAAAAAAAAAAAGAAGCTTGCTGATAAGCATGGGTGTTCTTTTTTTCCCCACTGAAACTAATATTAAATTCTTGCATAATAATATATCATCTTATGTAAGATAGTATTTTTTGTTATATGTGAGATACGAAAACATTTTTGGACAGAGCGTGAAAAAAAATTAGACTCCCATTCAGCTAAATGAATCTAAACACACACCAAAGTTGCAATTATTAGTTTTCAAATGACTGATCAGCCATGTGAATACCATGTGAAGTATGTGCCTGCAGTGTGTTTGTGTGCCAGCAATCGTTGCCGAGGAGGGTGGAGAGGTTGATTTCTTTTTTTCTCTCTCTCTCTTATCAAGCCTTCGTGTCTCTGTGGGGAATGTTTATAGAAAGCAGACCTGTTTCCTTGCTTCTACCAGAAAGTTCTCATATTGTTTTTTGTTTTTCATGGCTGATTGATAGGGAATGGGTTGCAAACAGAAAGACAGGAAACATCCATGCCAGGTTCCCGAACTTCACCAAGGAGCTCTGAAGCTGAAGGCTGGTGTGCTAAAATTTTAGCACACCAGTCTGGGCCCAAACTGTAATACATCTTTTTATCACTCTTAAAAACATAAAATAGAGTGACACAGGAGCCATTTTGCTTTCCCAGACATATTATTAATATTTAAAATAGTAATATTTGTGCTGGAAACGCAACATAGCAATGATTAATGCCTGCAGGAGTCTGGTTGTGCAGATTTGTGAATGGATCCATATTTTCTCAGCTGATTTTAAATTCAGTGTTTAATGATTGTCTACAAAACTGTATAACGCAAATCAAGAATGGCACAGTTAACATTTCCTATTTTCAAATGCTGAATGGTGCGTCAGACAAAACAAAGAGTTGAAAGCAGATGAAGGAGGGAGAGGGAGGTGGTGTGAAAGTCACGGAGGGATTTTGGCGGGATTAATGCAAAACCCACTCAACCATCCGTCATTAGATACAGCAAAACATGTAGGCGTGCAGGTGAGTTAGTGTGGCAGCTGAAGAATGAATTTAACTTTGTAATATCCTTCCCTCTGTGGAGCTTTTTGCTGGGGTTATAAGTCAACACCTCCACTTGCTGTGGTGTGCTAAATGCCAGCATGGTTGCCTCTAAGCGCAGGCTCGCCTCAGCTTGTTCAGCGTCTTGCCTTTCGAGATTTAGTCACTGCTCATGCGAACTCAGTGCAACCTGGAAGCATAGTGGTTCCCCCGCAGAATACAAGTACAAACCATTTAGTAGGTGTTCTGTAGATATGGAAATGTAGAAATGGAAACGTTAACATCTACAGAACATATAATAAATGACCAGATTGTAGCAAAGCTGCTGAGGAGTATGCCTCAAAATAACATTCTCAAAATAAAATTATGGTCAAGACTGTGGCAAATCTTGTACCATAATATGCAACAGCTACAACATGATGTGCTCAGTGACCACACTAACTGTAATTGCTGTAATAACTGCAATATCAAATTATGTGGGTATTTTAAGGGTATGTCTTTAAGGGCATGAATCAAAATTTTCAACCATCTTCGGTAGAATTTTCTGAATTTTCTAACCTGGCAGTCAGACCTGTGTTTTCAAGATAGAAATATGTTGAGCTATGCTCGAAAATATGTATTGCTTATTGTCACTGCATTGAGATATTCAATGTTTCACTGTTGCAGAAAGACATATGTTCAGACGTTGGGGCTAGAAGGCTTGCATCGCTCTGATCTGCTCCTCTGTGCTCGATTTAAATCTATATTTGAGATATGTGAATATGGACATCATAACTGTTGAAGCCTCTGTTGTACACACACAACATAATTTCAATATACTGTTATTTTTAATATTTTTATCAGGCCAATTTAGTTTTGTTTGTTTTTTTTTGTTTTTTTGTGGGAAACCGCTATGACATGCAAATTATTGTTCCAAACACTTAAAACACGTGTATTCTCCTAACTGTGCTTCATTGCTGCTTTTATTTCTGTCCCTTCTTCACTGTGTGCCTCTGACTCTGTGTCTGATTCTTCCTGTCAGACTTTTCCATTTAATTGTGTGTTTCCTACAGTAACATCTCCTGCGAACGAGCATATGTTCAGTGACTGAGATACAAAATGTGGATACGCCACTTTTGACTGAAGCTGAAGTTTCCTTCTACTTGTAGTCTTTTGTTCCAGTTCTTGTTTTGTTTTGTTTCAGTTGAGCTTGGCAAAATCCCTCAAAGACATTCATCTGTACTGTACACACGGGCTTGAAACTGGCATTGATCTTCTCATCTGACTGTGGATAAGAAGGCAAATAAGCACTTTGCCCAAAATGTCGAAGTGTTTAGAAACTTAAATTGCATTGCCTTACCATTAAGAAATAGCACAAAAAATAACAAAAATGCCAACTTGCTTGCTTGACATACAACCCCCACCACCCCCACCCTGGTTCTTCATGGCTGCCATCTTCTCTCACCCTTTCCTCCCTTTCTCCCAGCCATTTGGCCTGGTGCCAAACAGTAAGAGCCATGCTAAATGTGTAAATCAGCGTGCTGGTAAATACCGCCTCTGAGCTGAAAAAGCCTGGTAAGAGAACGTGACCCCCACAGTAACTCTGGAACAAAAGAAACAAGCCATAGCTTCACTCCTCTCTAAGCCCCCGTGCTGTCCAACAAAGACAGGGGTGAGAATGACCAGGCACTCTAGGCAGCTGAAGGAAACTTTGAGTCCTGGCTGTGGAGAACAAACATGGCAGGGACATACAAAGGCTGCCTGATCCCCCTGTGGGGACACATGTACCATGTGTGTTCTTTTGATGTTGTTCATATCCATTTGGTGTTATAGTTTTGTTTGTTTGTTTTTTTGCTGCAGTGACATCGATCTGAATCTTTATGACGTACAAACATACTTATTCCTTGACTCTTTTACAGTACACACATACAGGAGGATGCATGCTTGGTGCATGCATATACTGTACATCACAGAGCTACAACCAATGATGGTTTAACTTTCAAATATCAAATCAGTTTGAACAGACATTTCGAATATGAAATGACAGAAAATATTGAATATATTTAATTATCACAGGTTCCTAAGTGTCCATTATGTCTTCATCTAAGGTCTTATTTTGTTTGAAAAACTGGAAATCCAAAGCTTTTCCCTTTAAACTGATATAATACACAGACAACATAGAACAGATGGAATCAGACAATGTTTTTACTTAATAAATGGTATCCTGTAAGCAGTTGGTGATCAATTGACACTAGTTTTTGCTCTGAGAACCCCTATTGTGTATAGCACAGTACTGTATAGTATAGCAATACCATAGCTAGTCTTACATATGCAGACAAAAGAAAAACAGTCTTAAACACACATTCTGTCCATTCCACTTCATTCTTGAAGTGCCTTTGATGCTATGGAACGTAAATCAGCAATGCAGAGACAAGGAACAGCGTTTGGAGACTGGCATTCAGTCGTCTACATGTCTTACTATCCAACTTGGACAATAAATGTGATGTTTTACACAACTTTCCCTGAAGGGACATAAAAAGACCATAACTATCTCAGATACATACAGGGGAACAAAGAATAAAAATGTGGATGTAAAGCGGCTGTAGGCATGTTAGAAAAAACTACACTAGTGTAGACAATATAGATTTAATTAAGCACCATTCAGTTTATATAGGTAATAATGATTATGGACAGAGAAGGGATGGAGTGTGGGCACTTGGACTGAGGCTTTCCCATCATTCCTCTGTGCTTTGATATTATCCCTATAAGTCTATACGGACCCGCTCTCTGGCACACTCTCCCATCACAGAGGCAGAAAGGCCTTCTGTTACTTGTTACGCCCCACAAATTGAATTTGCGCACTGAATAGTTCTGCTGGGATGTGCCAGATGCAAAGATCTGGATAAACATAAAAGCACTCAGGGCAGCTGTGTGTGTATATGCCAGCTCAGAGAGATGGGGAAAGTTTTTTAGCACTTGGCCCCACACTCTTCCACAATGGAAACGAGCTAACCTGCAAAAACAGGCCATAGTCTACGTGCTTCTCAGTGTTTGATTGGCCTACATTAAGTTTGCAGTTTAAATACATAATTAGAATTTGTTCATTGAAATAATGAATCAATTCATCATTTATTTAAAACTTTGCATCAGTCACATCTTTAGCTGCGTTATTAACGTATTCAGACCTTGGAGACTGACACCACTTACATAACATGGCTGTCTGGAGTGTGTCAGTGGCGAGCAAGAAGCTCACTGCATGTGAACACTGTCCTACAAGCTGGAGACGTCTGACATGGACTTTTGTCTGCAGGAAACCGGCTCTTGTTTAATGCTGTTAACAGAAGCATTTATGGAATGCAGCAACACAATTATCCTTTATTATATTAAACTCATTTGAATACTTCAGATAGCATCAACACACTCCCATCAGGCCTCCTCCCCACGCACTGCAGAGCTCAGACAAAGGTTTCATGTGTGTTTTCGTCAAAATTCAAATGTGATTCAGGAGCCATTGGTCGGATCTGTACCATTGCATTTAGTTTGTTGGGTTGTTTTCATACTTGATTCACTTTTTTTTTTTTTTTTAAAAAAAGGACACAAGTATGCTTGTACATATGTTACTGAGACCAGTTGTGTTCTGATATGTTCTTGTAACAGCTTGAATTTTGAGAAGTTTTGGATTTATGTCTGTTTGTTTTGATTTGGAATCTGTCCTTTCATTTGTCTTGTTCTAGGACGATAACACCATATATATATAGTTATATAAAATAATTTGTACTCATAAACTGTTAAATTAAAAATTAAGCAACCACAAAGTATATTTACATTTATTTACATTTACCTTTGAGTGTGTATGCAGAACATTTCATGGCTACCTATCCGGTATTAACCAATTGTTAACCTTGTGGTGACTACAGGAATAGTCAGGGACCGTCAAAGTCAATAGAATTCAACGTCCGTTCCAGTCGTCATTCCATCCAATAGTTGTTTAGGTTTTTCACTCTGGACCAGACAGGTCTGACAGCCATCACTGGAGCCATGCTGTCAGTAGATGTCCTTTTAGACACAGATGTCTGGTGTAAGATGTCTTTTCTGGAGTGTTTATCACACAGTGGTATCCCACTGCTTGACCTGTGGCTAGCCCACAGCTAAGTGCTCACCTGCGCCCTGCCTTTAGATAAATATTTCCTGTGGTTTCTCTGAGATCCAGGCACCGGCTCCTTTACTACAATGGTGTAAAGTTCCAATCCAGCATCAACAAGTTAGGAAGCAGCTTCTTAGCATGAGGGAGAATGTCAGCTATTTTAACGTGGGCAGACAGCAGACCCGCTCAAGCTGACCTTTTACATCATAAGTTTTATTACACTGGCAACACTGACTAACTTGTCGTTGGTGTTGGCTCAGACACTGTTAATTCACAAATAGAGTTTGTAAGTTAAATGTGTAAATTTTAAATCTAAATTGTATTTACATGACATTCAGCTAAATGTCAGTGCTTTTGTCACAGTCTTTTTGATGTTTGGTGGCATCTTTGTGTTATGTTTTTCCATATTGCGTGCTAACACAAAATCCAAAAGTTTATTTCATGGCTGAATCTTTGAAGGGAAGGCAGCCCAGTAAAAGCAGTTCTATAACTGCTTGTTGTCTGGAGGGTCACAAGGGGGGGCTGGAGCCTGTCCCAGCTGTCATATGGACGGGAGGCGGGGTACACCCTGGACAGGTGGCCAGTCTATCGCAGGGCACAAGGACCCCAATCCTTACATATAGGGTGGCGTTCATATAAGTTCACATATATACAATCACATATATATACAATCACATATACTAGGTAGAATGTGTTGTAGCACAGGTGTTACCAATGCAAGTGAGCAGTTACAAAAGACAAAGTAACTGCTACTGTATACGTTTAATATTATATATATTAATTGTGAAAGTTGATGAACATATAATACAGTATGTGGCCTTCACATTCTTGCTCACACTCATTATTGTGGCAGATATTCAGCTGTCAGTTTGGAGTGTGTTAAGAAATAGGCTACACCATGTAAAAAACTGGAACAGCAGCTAGCAACATCTGTCTAATTAGGCGTTTTCATTCACTATTTGAAACCGATGTGTGATTCAAGCTGAGCAGGGCTGTGGCGGAAATGACTGGAGGTCACCAAACACAGCACATTAACAATAAAAAGTCAAGCCATCCTACTCCTATTGGAACAACAAAACTACAGAGTGACAGAGATGTTAATCAATCACTGTTTGTAGGATTTCATGGTTGCATGGTTGGATTTCGTTAAGTGAAGATAGAAACATTTTCAAAAACTTGTTCATAACCTGAACTTACATTTTCATGTGTGTGTAAACGTACATAGTGATGGCTCACTGCAGGTGGATCAGCTGTCGACAGTATGCTGGGTAAAAGGCGATGTCAGGCGAAAACACTGACCAGGCTCGGGGAGGCAGTGTGCCCAAAGGAGCAGGGCCCCTAAGAGAAGAACGGCATGCCGTTGTGTGTAGGTGATAAGGATGGTGGGGTATGTCGGGGGTTTATGGGAGGGTTAGAATAACTTGTAACGGTGGTGATTTAAGGCAGACATAGATACCGTCTCCTGTCAACTCCAGACATACTCCACCGAGCCAGAAGAAGTTCTCTAAACCAGAGATGCATTCCTTGGCGATGTAATCATTTAAGCAGGCTGTTGATATATGTATGATAGGACAATGTGCTGGACAGCTGTGACTGACAGGAGCCACTGAGAAACATTTTGTTCCCATGAAATTCTGCATGTACAAAGATTCATCTTTTGACCTTAGTTCTGCTATGAATGGGAAGTTATTGTCAAAGTACGTCATTGTGGATATACTGGATATGAAATCCCCCAGGCATGCATGTAAGGGTTCTACTGAAGTAATAACAGCCTCTCTTCATATCAGTGTATCAGCTACTTCTGCTGCAAAAATGTGTATTCTGATAGAGATCATTTCCTGTTTAGAGTCAACATTCCTCTATTCCAGATGGAGTAACAGCTATAAAAGAGGCTTTAATGACCCAAGGTGACTCACGCATCCTCAACTTTGTGAATCTAATCATCCATCCTAACATCCAAGTGGCAGGCATCCAGTGGTCCTTTAGGTCTGGTTTGGAAGCATCCGCTGCTGGTTAGTTTGTCAAACAGACTAGATCTAAATATTTATAGACTGTTTATCCTTACAGTGGCCGGTATAGCTCAACGCAGTGCAGCTTGAGAAAACATATGCAAATAGACAAAACACAAGCAAATTAAAGAATCGTTTTCATCCATTTGACAACAGGTGCACTGCACATACTCAAAACTCGAGTAAACAGAAATGCGCTGCTAGTATTCACAACACCAGCAAACACAAAAGCTCACTACAAGAATTCCCAACACCTGTAAACACACAAACGCTGCAAGAAACGCTAATGACAATGGAGTTATTCCCAGGACCCTTTGAAGTGACGAACTGCCTAGATGCACTTGTTGTTCAAAGCTTTCTGACTTTTCTGACCATGGATGTTGCAAACAGAAAAACAACTTACGTTTCTGCACGTTTCCACTCACCAGGAGCAAATGTCAACAACTCCAAACATCATAAAGCTTTGAACAACAAGTGCTTGTACTCCAAGGCAGTTCATCACTTAGGGTCCCAGAAACAATTCCATTGTCGTTTGCATTTCTTGCAGCATGTTTGTGCGTTTGCTGGTATACTGTGATTTTGCAGCGTGTTTGTGTGTTTGCTGTTGTTTGCTAGTGTTGTGTGTGTTTGCTGGTGTTGTGTGTGTTTGCTGGTGTGGTGTGTGTTTGTTTGCAGTGTGTTTGTGTTTGCTGGTGTTGGGAGTTTTTGCAGTGCTTTTCTGTTTTTGGTTGCGTCGTGAGTATTTGCAGTGCACCTGTTGTCAAATGGACGAAAGCATTTCTATTTGCGTATATTTCCCCAAGCTGAGCGGCTGTGGCTCAGTAGGTAGAGTGGGTTGTCCATGAACTAGAGGGTTAGCGGTTCGATCTCCGGAATGTGCCACATGCTGAAGTGCCCTTGAGCAAGACACTGAACCCCCAGTTGCTCCCAGTTCGCGGCACTGGTATGTGAATGTGTGTGCTTGTGTGAGTGAATGGGTAGATGTGTCTGTGACTGTAAAGCGATTGGAGTACCAATAGGTAGGAAAGCGAGGCCATTTACAATTGAGCTCTCTGGGCTACCATATTATCAACATAAATAATGCCTTAGTTTTGGAATTGGACACTGACCAATAAATCAGAATTGGCAACACTTTCAAACATTTTAGTTGTTGTACACTGTCAACCTTGGCATCATTGCATGTCATAGTATTTTTTAAGCAGTAGCCAACATACTAAGACACTGTGGTGTATTCTGCATGTAATTCCTTCGGCAATATCTCTGTGTTAACTAGCAAGAAAACCTGATGAAGGTAAACATGCTCAAGAGGCCCAGTATTTTTATTTTATTTTAAGTTAAGTGAGGAACATGCTACAGTAACACAAAGCAGACCCTACCAGAGCAGAGGCCTTGTGTTTGCGATGTGACACAATTAGTCTTGGATAAGGAGAGTGGTAGAGCAGTAGCAAAGACGAAAGGTACTTTTGGAGGTCAACAATTCTGATAACCCTGGAGCCTAATCTTTTAAAGCTAAAACAGAGCATAGGAATAAAAGGAAAACGGATGCAAGCAAAACAACAGCCTGCTGGAATCATCATTTGTTAGTCAGTTAGCCAGCAGATGAGATTACTAGCTGGTGAAAATTAAGTTTGTAGGGATTGTTTTTCCTTATGAACATCATCAGAAGAATGATAATGAAACAGGAACAAAAGGATAGAATACAGATGAGGACAGGAAGGAAACATCCACAGTGACATCCTGTTTGTATTCATCTTCATCAAGTGGGTCATCTTTTTCTAGAAGCACGGTATTTGAATCTTCTGTAATTGACCATTATCAGTGTACTCTTCCTGTTTATCAACCTCAGTCCTCATGCTCTCACTCCGACCTCGCGGAATGATTATGGGAACTGTCGGATGGTAATCAGATTAGCTCGAGTACTTGACAGATCATGAGTTCTGTTAGAGAATTCCCACTTTGCTAACCAGTGCTTTGTACTTCAGTCCAGTTAATCAAGATCTCACAAGGCACGGGATCAGAGATGAACATTTAACTTTTTCGTCTGCTGCTAACGTTCCATCATTTTAGTGTGAATACTTAATGGGTGTCAGTTTGAAACACTGTCTTTTCACTCATGACAGCCTTATTTGATAGTGCTCTCAGTGGTTTCTGGACATCTCCACTCAAAGATAACACAGTCTGGATTCATACTTGCTTTTATAAAGTTCATACAGAGGCTTCAAATCCAGTTGCTCGAGATCAAGAGCAGTGGCCCTTTAGCTGCTAAATGTAACTTTATATTCACCAGCTAGTCACTGACTTTGTCTGCTATTTGGTGGTGGTCAAAATACTATACCATGATATTTTTTTAGAGCTTATTTGCCAAAATCTCTTTTAATGTTGCTCCTGCCAGACACTAGATGGATGGACATTGAAAGTGAGATAATACAGTTAAGTTGTCAACAGTAAAATGCATTCCTGTAAGGGACACCTTTCGTATTGTAATTATTCATATGAAAATATTGATAAGTGCAACTTCATGTCTAAGGAACAGTGTTTTTAGGTTGTGCATTTGGATTTGCTCTGGATGTGTATTACAACACTGGTGGCATATAATACCATGTTGCCTGCACCTACAAGATATTGAGCCATAAAGTGTATTCTAAATATATGTGCGTACATGCATGTCAAAATATTTCTATCATCAGTTGCTCTATCTATTTTTCCTACGTTAGCTCTACTACCTATTAGTAACAACAAAACTGACCAGCTCTCTTTTTGTTTCCAGGTGTCTTCATCTTGTGTTCCAGCGACAAACTACGAGCTGGTAAGAAGCAGATTTTCTTATTCTTGTGTTAGTAATTGCTTCCATACTGTACGTGCTCAACAGGCATTATTGGGTACTTCCTGGTGCAGAATTATTGCAAACGGCTGGAAAGTCTCTATCAGCTACACTAACACGGCAGTTACTACTGCAGATAATGAACCATTATCTAGAGGCCCCCTGAGACAACTTGTGATTCAGGGCTATATAAATAAACCTCATGTTGCTTGACTTAGCCATTGTTGGCATTTTCTCTGTTCTGATAAAGCTGTGTTGTCTTTTTTTAAGTTTTGGCATAAAAGAACATAAATCTGGATAGGAAGGATAAATAAAAAAAACTGTGTCCTTGAATCTGTTATATCACAATGATGTCTTTTGCTCTTCAGAATAATACTGAGCAAAGCAGGACATAGTCTGAATATGAAGACATTTTGCAAGGGCAATAAAAAAGGTGCTTGCTCCATTGCCTTATTTGGTATTGGCCTAAGAAGCTGTATTAGGCTTGGATATCATTTGCTCCCTCGCTTCCTTGCATGTTGTGTGTCTAAAATGGTTTTGGGTGCCTGACAAACCAAAGCAAACATCCCCTGCACTTTTCTGTGCTCACAGAGAAAGTATTTCTCTAAATGGCCTGTTTTTCTTTCATAAAAGCTGCAGCAATTAAGCAAGAACATGTTATTATCCGTACAGATGCTTTCGCAGTAGATGCCTTCCGCATGAAGACATATTTTCAAGATGTGCAGAGGCATGGGCTAAGTTCTCTGGGCACCTGTGAACACAGATTGTTACAATTACCACAAAGCTAGTCATCCATGGTATCTCTGTCCTACATGAACACTTCATTAACTAGCTTGTAGTCTCTTACTCCTGTTGTCAGCTTTGACCATTTGTCCTGGTGTGAGACAACCTTGGGCTAAAGCTAGTATTCAAAATACAACTTAAGACCTTCATAATTTTAATGCCAAAATGTGGCTAAAGAAACTAAAGGGGAATAGTAATGGCAGGGTATCTTGTCTCTCCTTAGCTTTCCAAAAGTACTCTCCCCAGAGGCTTCTGTGCCTGCATTAAAGACGCTAATTGCCCTCATAAACGCTGACAAGCTGTGTGTAAAACATTTGCCGAGACATCTTGACTGAACCTTACAGGAGAGCTTAGAAGTATTATCACATTCGACATCTGCTGAAATTCTGCTTGCTTTTGACTTGCTTTTGAGTTACGGTAAGTGTCATTGGGAAGCTTATCCATATTCTTTATGTGTCGAATTGATGACTAAGTCATTCCATTTTATGTGTATCAACTTCCTGTCAGTGTATGACAGGAAGTTGATGATGCTGTTTGTGTTTGTCGGTGGACGTGCAAGTGTGCATGCCCGTGGCCGCTCCCGGCAGCACCAGCGCGGCCTGAGGTGTGCTCTCTGTCAGTTCTCCTCAGCCCCTTGTTTGGCAAATTCTTTCGCTCACAGCCAGAAAGCGACGTAATTTATTGCCCAACTCAGGTGCAGGCCGATTACAGCACTGACTATATATTAACTTGGTTGGGGAAAAATGTTGGAAAAAAATAAAACATTTCTGAATCCAGACATTCCAGTGAGACAAATGAGCTACAACTGGATGAAAAGTAACTTTATTACCAGATGATCATGCTCCTTATAAATTCAGTTAAAATCCGATTTTCATGCAGCCGTTCAGCTACGAGCACAAGTAGTTATCCATGTGAACGCAACTGATGTAACCATGCAAAACTTCCGAAAAAAGTTTGGCTGTTACGATTAAGATTCATTTGGAACAAACTGGGGGAGAGCTCCATCTATGAGATTATCTTGTTTTTCCTTCATAATGAAACATTGTTGGCAAATCAATTTTACCTCAAAGGTCATTATGTGGATGTTGTGGGATTTTGATTGTATCATATTGTCTTCCTCAGAACATGTCTCAGGCCAATTTGTGATGGAACTGCAAATATTTGAAATTCTATTTTTCCTGAGCAGTTAAAGGATTTTGAGCCATGTTGTTTAACAGTAAAAGACAAACACAAATACAGCCTCACCACCAACTCTTTTCAGTAGCTGTCATAGAGATATAGTGGATAGCATCGTATTATCTTACAAAGAAAACAGAGATCACAGAGTTCTCATATATTTCTAGATGTTACATTACATTCCATTACTTCTGAGCACAGGAGAGGGAGACGGATTATTTGTTGGGGGCTTAATTGGGGGATAAAGATTGGGTTTGAGAGTCACATGTCTGAACTGGATTGACTGGATGCAGCTTTTAGTATTTATTTCGATTCTGGTCTGTAGATGATGTGCCACAGTGCTGCTAACTGACGGAAATAATATGCTTGCATTACATAAAACTCACATGCAGCTGTACTGTAATGCTCATGTTCAATTGGAGTAATTATGAAATTAGTGGCTTCTTAAGTCATGATTTAAATATAGTCATCCAGTCACTAACTTTGCTGTGTACATTCCGAATGTAAACTGTATCGACCCACTGTGGGCAGACCATTTATTGTTTCTGGTTATGTGTGGTTGGGAGATACCATCCAACAGTGAAGATGACCGAAGCCACTACCTCCAGCCAGACCACCACTTGGGTGGAGGCGCATGGTGTGCTGTAAAAAATGCCGGGAGCATTCCTCAGATGTTCCCTCATGTTGAGTAAGCGTTACCAGGAATATGTTCTATTTTGCCTGGGTGACGGTATAGAGGAAAAAGGAGAGATCTTAGGTTTTCTCACTGGTGAGGTAGACTGCACATCTGATTGCATGCCCCCTAAAAAAACACATATAAAGAACACATGCACTCACAAGAAAAGATATGGACACATTCAGACAACCATAAACCACGAACACTTACATCATCCAGCTTTTTTTTTTATAGGTCTTGTGTAGTGGGGGAACAGGGCCAGAACATTGCTGAGTAATGAGTAACTGCAGGGCAAAGATGGTCTAGATCTGGTCCAATTAGCGCTGTGTTTAGAACACATATTTCCCTGATGTGCCCTGTATTACGCTGTGCATACAAGCAAGCACCAACCAGAAATCCTGTTATGCATCACAGCACGATCGAAGCTCCCTGGGAATGTTCAAACTACAACATGAAATAGACATGTGTAATACGGAACTAAGAGCTGGGAGTGTCTTACACGGCACGAAAATCAAACATTATAAAGTGTTTATAGGTTATTTTATGATGCTGTGTGAAAGACTGGACACCCCAGTCAAGGTTTTATTTTTTTCTCTTAAGACAGTCGCTTCAGTTTAGATGGAGGGAAAAGATAATGCGGCAGAATAGTACTGGGTCAAAGTGATTTTCCCTAAATGTGAGTCTCAAGGAGATAATGTTTGGAACACAGTGGAAAAATGAGTTTGAGGCATTTTTCTATCTCGTCTGATAGAATAATAATTCAAAAACTACCCTACCAGACAGTCCTTTACTGACAGAAGGATTTTTATTACACAATTGTCTACAATTAATTCAATGCTATCTGACTGCACATATGGCCTTGGTTTTTATTCTTAGTAAAACATCTAATTTGTGGGAATACTTAAAAATACCTGGCCTTTTTCTTAACAGTGCTGAATTGTAAGAAAACAGTGGCTCATAAAGTGCAGTTTTATGAAGTCATCCCACTAACTTCCAGTCCTGTGCATTTTGACCTATTATCATAATGTCTGCACGCTGAGCTGTAATTTACTCTCTCCAGTCTTCTAAGCAGTGTTAGAAAATACAGAATGAAGACACATCAGTTCAGGCTCATTTAGCTCATTTAGTTAGTGCAGGTCTCCAACATGCTAACATCGTCCTATACCCATCAGCCTGGTTGGTTCAGTTCTTTCTTCTAATAAACTACATAGCAGAATGCTGAGACTTTCTTCTTTTCTTTATCTTTCTGATCTACCATAGTTAACCAACAGAGAGATCTTCAGGACTTTTTGTGGTCACAGGTTATGCCTGCTGGTTGGCTGATTTGCCATACACTGGGAGACTTTTACAAAGAGCACCATTGTTAGCATCCTGTTTCCCTCCTATTATCTTTGGTATCAATTTGACCCAGTTCAATGTTTAACATCTCTACAATTATATGTATAAAACATATAAGAAATATCAATATTTTACACACATTTATTATGGTTGTTTTGGATGATATTGAGGCCACTATATGCAATTTTATTATCTTCAAAAAGCTTTAAGGCCCTAACTTAACATTACCATTACTGTAGCAGTGCGAGAACCACTGATAGTTCATAAGACGTGGGGGAGGGGGAACATTATTCTCGTACTGATAGTTCACAGATAGTGATGCTACTGATAGTTCACAGCAACAAATAAAAGCTTGCACAGCAGCCTTCTAAACTTTTTCTCTTGGTGCTCTGTATGGGTTGAATGGCTTCTGACATTTTAAAGTCGACTAATATGTGGTGAAAGTCGAGTCAATGACGACTAGTTGATGACATAACATATAAAAACACAACAGAAAGTAATGCTTTAAATTAAATCTATATTCTTTACCTGAATACATATTGTAGCATCTTTTCTGTAAGGTAATTGAAGCTTGAACAGGCTACTGTTGGCCATAGACCACAAACACTGTTATGGCACTGATAATTCTAATAAGCGACTCTCACAATAAAACAATGTCAAATAATAACACAACAGAACTACATGCAATCAGTGCTGTGCGCTGCAGATTTGTATAGCCTATATAAATCGGCACCTAGCATTTTATAGTGCTTCACAGCGTGTTGTAAGATAATATAATGCAAAAATATAAATGTGGTATATCTCCAAAGCCTTTTCTGTTTTTAACAGATAAATGTCCAATATTTTTCAAATATTTCGAACAGTTGATAGTAACAGTTTGTGAAGTTGTTAATTGACTGCTGTCCAGAGGATTTGGACCGTTCCTCTGCTAGCATTAGCGGATGCCTTTTCAGATGAGTGTATATTTCAATAGTATTTTTGTTGCGTTTCAAGACTGACTTACATATTCCGCATGTCACAGTAGAATGGGCTTCATCTTTAGTGACGTATTTCCACACACATGATGATCCATGCTAGTTTGCTGCAACAACCCACTGGGCTTCTCACCTGTCTTCTCTGAGGCATCCGTGTTGTTGTTGTCACGTGACCAGCGACTAGTCGACTTCCTACTAAAAGCGCTGTTGAATCAAATAGTCGACTATTCGATCCAAACCCCTAGTGCTCTGTGTGGTCTCTCTTTCTGCTCTCCCTCAGCATGCTCTTTGACCATGAAAGTGATATAGAGGAAAATGTGGCTGTGCCTCCTCTGATGAGAATGTGACCCTAAGTGCGACCCAGGACCCTCTCCATTATACTATCAATCGAAAAAGACATACTTGAGATGACAAATTTAGAGGGGAGGCTCAGGACAGTTGGAGAGACTTGATGTGACCCACTATCTCCTACCTCTCTCCCAATGGCAGGTGAGCACCTTGTATGGTGACTTGGTTGTGATTAGTCTGTGTGGGAATGGGTAATTAAGAAATATTGTAAATCACTTTGATTACCACTAAGGTAGAAAAGTGTTAGATAGGTGCAAGCTTTTCTCCTGCTGTGGTTCTGCTGTTGGTCTCTACTATGGTGGTTTTATTTGCTAAATGTCCCACTATGTTCAACAGGTTGCTTGTAACTGTCTCTAACTGCTAACATTCATTCTTTGTTCTTATTAAACTAAAGTTCAGTATTCAAAGCGGGAAAGAAAATCAACAAGTATAATATGTGTGTTTTTGCTCATGTGCATGTGTGTGTGACTGATTAGACCCTCCCATAACACACACTCACTAAAGTACACAAATATTTGGCCGATGACTTTAGAGACTCCCTCCTCTCTCTCAATTTGAATAAGGCTTTTGGTTACATAACAGAGCGAGCCGCCGGTTGTTGTAATGTGTCAGTAGGAACAGAGAGAAATGGGGTGAGAAACAGACAGATGTCAAAGTTGGTTTAGGGTCACAGGCTGCTGAAGGGTTTTTCCCACAGCAAGAACCAGCCACTCTCCTCGCTCCCTGGTCCTAAGGGATTCTTGGTACGTTAGGAGCCCCCTCTAAGCCCACGGAGCAGGACGGAGAATGAGTGTACACACTTCAACCCTATCCCGGGGTGCACACAGGCCTATGCAGACCCTCCCTCTTCAGCTCTGTGTTTACATTTCTGGGACGTGGCTGTGTGAAAGCTGCAGATGAAGGAGCACAGCGCATGGAGAGAGAAACAGCTGTGTGACTGTGTGTGCTGCTCCTAGTGTGCTAGTCAGACTGATGAAGTAGTCGGAATATAAATTAATATGACCGCTGTTAACTTTCAGTGGCGCCATGTTGTGATCATTTAGTTATTACTTTACAGCATTCCTCTGGAAAAAAACAGTACATGCTATTTTATATACAATGAATCTGTCATATCATTATCACAAATATCTCAGTGATATACTATGAGGACATTAATTTATGTGGGAGGAAAACCTGTCTTTGTACATGTGCGTGAGAGAGAACAAATGTGAAGGATTTACACATACAGTGAACCATCATCCTTCACAGACATGATCCGGTTCTGATGAGGCTTGCACTACTGAAGCAGTATTGCCTTTTTAGGCAACCACTACAGGAGAAAAATGTTTAAGGCTCTTGCCAAACAGCTGTGCTTTTACTTTGAAGGCAAACAAACATGGTCATAGTTCACACCTTCTTTTAGGAGTGACTATAAACTCTGTAGGCACTGTCACTGACAGAATGAGCATCATTTATATTTTAAACACATACAGACAAAATTGTTTCAGAGTTAGCAACTTTTACTACACATACTGTACACTGTCTTCAGGTGAGCCATCATTGTGCCAACTAACATCAACTTCAGTAGTTTGTGTTTGTTACCACTAGAAAGCACTATTGGACATAACAACTGGGAGCCCTTGCCAGTATCCAGTGCCATGTCTGTCGGTCTGTGTCAGAAAAAGGATTAATCTTATTTAAGGATGTGTGCGATATTTAACTTTTCATCCCATTGCCAAGGTAAACTGCATACATTCTCAATAAACTGAGTATCATTCCAG
>JASGAT010360516.1:0-10127 GCA_030220025.1 Chelon auratus | reverse complement strand
ACATTGACACACTCTCCACCTTCAAATCACATCTGAAAACCCACCTTTTTAAACAGGCTTACTCCCTTTAACATTCTTTTAGTGATCTAGTATTTTATTATTTTGTCTGTTGTTGTTATTGTTTGTTGCTGTAAGGTGTCCTTGAGTGCCATGAAAGGCTTCATTTATTTTGATTGTTGTGTTTATGTCTCCTTGGCCTTAAACCATCTAAGGAGCCGGAACAATTGTCAGATCATGTTGTCTATTTGAATGTCTCACATTTGTGGCACCACAAGTACATTTTGGAGTATTTTCTATAATATTTCCAACAGTCTGGTTTCACTGATGATTGTCCAACTTGTAGAAGTTTGATATCACATTTTCCTACTAAGGATATTGTCTGCAACATTACTGTCATATATTGTTCTGATAAATACCCAAATCATCCAAGATTCATTGTGTTCAAATTTACTAAGTGTGGCATGGGCAAGGAGATGAATGTTGCGACAACTCCACGTGCGGTAGTTCCGCCTGCAGGAAATCCTAAACTTCTAACTTTTAATTGTTTATTTCATTAGGACACACAGGTCCAACAATACCACAGGGGCAAGAGACGAAATACTTACTATTAATACCATTAAACAAAATAAGTAATAAACCAAAGTTCCCACACACCAGTTACCCACAATAATACTAACAATAATAATCACATAAAATTAGCACCAGGCAGGAGTAAAAGTCAAAGGAGAGGGCTGCAGCTTACCAGGCGGCAGGGACAAATCAAAAGTAGAATGGTCCTTTACTTAAAACACCGTGACACTGCACTCACACATCAAACGGACACAGTCATTGAAATATCACACGAACTGAATTCACGACAGTGAGCCAGAAGCATCCACAAATTAAACGGAGCCAAAACAGCAGCGCAGATTCAGGGCACGGTGGCTGGATACGGGCCAACGATTTACCAGGGCTTCTACAAAAAGGGCAGTTTAATGCACAAATACAATTACAATCAACATTTTTAAAATAAACTGATACATGCCACTCTGCAAGCTACATTAACACCCCAGAGAGATGGAGGAATAATGAGCCATGCTGCGCGTCAATCGCCCAACTATACCAAAACACCAGAAAATATTCAGCTAGGAAGCAAGTGACAGAGCCGCTAAACAGCAAACAATTGACATACCGAAAGGAACAAGCAAGCACACCCAGGAAGGGCTTCTGGCGGAGCGATGCGTCCCCCCACGGCCCCAGCAGCCGGTCGCGTTATGAAAACCACCAAATGCCCGTTTTATGCACACATGAACAATGGCAGGCTGGCAAAGTGCGTTACCTGAAGGCGAGGATTGTGCACCCACCACGCCCGCGCTGACACCCACGCTGGTCACGTCGAACAGGCCACAGTCACAGAAAGGAAGCGGAAGAAAGAGGAGGGGACAGGTGTATCTGCACCTCTCTATATAAGGGTGCATTGTGCCGCCCTTCAATCAATACGCTCTGCGCGTTGGTATAGCGCCATATGGCAAGGAGGGAGACAACCTGTCACATAAGGATCTTCTGTCTGGTTTCACTGTTGGATGCTTTTCATCCAAATTTCAGACAAATGAGAAACTCATTTTATAAGATTAATCTCTATCTTTTCCATATGGGTAGACTTCCTTTTTTCACTGACTGACCTTTTTTCACATTTCATCCCATACACCATAGCTTGGGTGGTCACTACTTTGGAGGGATTCAGTACTGGAGGGGTGGGCCCTGGACAGTAGGGGCAGGTGTTCTCAGAGGGTACAAAACACGCTGGTGATTGTTCCTCCTGAGTCCTCATCTTCACCGCTAAGTCCTGCAGGCATGGGATGTGCTTTTATGTTGTTAGGTAATCTGTCATTACACAGATTTTTTGTGCATGCATGTGGTGTGGATCACAGGTGATGCTGCTTTCTACCATATGACTTTCCAAGTCATCCATGTCCTCCACCTGGATGACTGAGGTGGCCACTAGGGTGCCTGGGGACTCCTGGAAAATCCACCACATTCCCATCATACGATGGATGCAACAGTGCAGTTTATGACGTTGCAGGTGAGAGCACAACACTGTTGACCAGCAGACACACCAAGTCCAGTCACATAATGACAGTACAATCTGAAGGGAAAGAATTCTTGAATATATATCTTCAATTATGGTGCTTGCAATTTGGTTTACTGCCCCGGCTAATGTGGCCGCTAACTGTTTATGAGGTTGCCCTGTCAAAGGTAGAAAAGTTAGAAAGGATGATTAATTCATCTATCAGAAAATGGCTCTGTGTCCCACATTGCTTAAGCAGCACAGCCTTGTATGGGAAAGGCATATTGGAGCTCCCAGCTACCAGCCTAACAGAGGAGTTTAAGTGTGCTAAAGTTAGACTGGAAATGACTCTTACTCAGTCAAAGGAACCAGTGGTTTGGAGTGCAGCGCCCACTGTTAAGGCAGGGAGGAAGTGGAACCCAAAAGAGGCAGTACAGTAAGCACAGGCAGCTCTTAGGCATAGGGATATCATAGGCAATGTACAGCAAGGGCGTGGAGGCTAGGGCTGTGTGCAGGGAAACCTCTGTGGAGCAAGGCATCAGCAGTACAAAGGAGAAAGATGGTAGTGGAAGAGGTACAGAAACAAGACGAAGCAGTAAGATGCACTAAGGCAGTGACGCAGGCTAAGTGAACTGGAAGAGTGTGGAGAAAAGGAAGTTGAAGTGGAGAGAGCTTTGGAGCATGGAGGCTAGCAGGATTAGATTTATGATAGGGGCTACTTATGATGTGCTGCCAACTCCCCAGAACCTAAGCCAGTGGGTAGGTGAGTATGCTGCATGCCCACTGTGCACTTGTGTACACAGCCTTCTTGAGGTGTTGTGGGCCTAACTTAACGAAATATCGGTGAAGGAACGTGCCCACTTGAAAACCCCAATGACATTCTGCATACTGCTGTTGTTTAGGCCAGGTTCCTGATGTCTTCTTATTGCTTGGTAGCTATGGTTAGCTACTGAGCGGGCCATGCAAGCTAGCAGCATTAGGTTAGCTTGTGTTTCACAATGTTTTAATTATCCTCTGCTGCTCTGTGGGCCTACAAGCCAGCAGCATTGTAGGTTAAGCATCATATCACATGACTGAAGGTTTGTTAGGGTTTCTCAGCTGGACAGGACCTCTAAATGTGTTTTACCTGGGATTTTGGCACAAGGGATTGTTACATCTAATCCTGTGTATTAATGAATGTTTAAACCATCATTATGTAGGTACGATTAAATGTCGTGCTCATTTATCACAACTGGTGGAACAGAGACGGATGGAATGGAATATGCTGTTGGTGCATGCTGATGACAGTTAAGGTTCAGTCCAGACTACAGTGCATTGATGGAACAGTTCCATGTATTAGATACAACAATCACTGTGATGGAACTTTTTCTCCACAAACTGATATGTCTCAAGGGCCTTTTTATATATTCTAGTACATGGTCACACAGTGATCCTCCAGTAGGAAAAACGTTAGGACTATTTTTTAGTGCTATTCCAAGACTGTTCCTCTGATATGAAAGAAAGGACTGACATAGCAAACCTATGAGTCAACACCTTAAAGTCACACTAGATTTGTTTCACTTCACATCTAATGGGCTGAAACACATTTCCAAGACTTTAATAATAACTTCTGAATGCACATCATAGCGTTCACATTTGGTGAAAACAACTGTTGTACATACCTGCCAACATTGGGCTATGAAAAAGAAGTAGATTTCTTGGGGTAGCGGTTGGAATGCTCCTCTTGCAACGTCACCACCACGTTGTAAACAAAACAACTTTTAATGAGACTTAAATCCAGAGCTACAATGAAATGTGCTACAGCGTACATCCTGAAATGACTCTACAGCTTCTTGGAGCCAAATATGTGTAATTTTAATCATTATAAATTACAGGGAGAATTTTCAGAAATCGCCCTTATTCCAGTTTATTTCAAACCAGGAAATACACTTAGGCAAAGACTGGTCCACCCAAAAGACAAAACACCCAGGCAAAAACAGAGTAATGTGGTGTACACTGTTCAGTGTAGTGAGGAGTGTACAGATTTATACATTGGGGAAACCAAACAACCCATTCATAAATGCATGTACCAACACAGGAGAGCCAGCTCATCAGGAAATGATTCAGCGGTCCACCTACACCTGAAGGACAAAGGACACTCCTTTGAAGACAACAATGTCCAAATCTTAGCCAGAGAAGACCGATGGTTTGAAAGAGGACTAAAGTAAGCCATCTGTGTCAGACTGGAAAAACCTTCACTAAACAGAGGACGTGGACTGAGATTTAATCTGCCATCTATTTACAATATAGTTTTAACTTCTGTCCCCAAGAAGTTTCAATCTCATTCACAGCTTAACACTGGAGCCTCTGACGGATAAGAGTCGTTAGACCATTCATAGAGAAGAGGAGGGGGACAAAACAGTCCCCCCTTAACAACAGGTAAGTACCTAATCGTTAATGGAAATTAGCTGCACCAGTTTCTGGTTGTTAGCATAACAAGCAAGTTTTCAGGAGGAGTTCTTATTTAAACATCAGACTTCCCACCAGTCCCCTAGAACTGAAGAAGCTACTCAGATGAGTGGTGAAACGTCTTCTCAAAAAACTCTACAAGTCCAGTTGCCTTTTTTGAACTTTTGTTGGATATACCATGACCTGGATGACTGAGAACGTTCACAGACACAATAAATTACAATATACATACAATAATAACAAAAAATATTGCTGTCAAACATTTCAGTTTCTAAACCACACACATACTTTGTGAAACATTCATTATTAATTGTAACTGATGAAACACATTTTGTAACCAAACATATTTTGTTTGTGAATTAATAAAATTCAAAATAGCCATTTCCAGTGTGTATAGCACTTGTGTTAAATTAATATAGTTACCTCCTTAATAATGGGGTCAAAATAAAGACACACTTTCACTGAAGTCATCACAGAAAATGAAAAGGATGTTGTTCTTTGTGACCAGCATTTTCATCACGTCCCTCAGCAACAACGACCTGATGCTTGGTGTTCTTTCTGTGCCTCCACTGCTTGTTTGCGTTTAGCACAGTTAACATGCCTGCTAACATTGTTGTTCCCTTCATGTTCCCTCCATGTAGGACATGGGCAGTGACGTATGGCACACAAGGCACGTAGGGCGGGAGCGTTTGGGTTGGGTTGCCAGGTTGTTAGGTACCAGGACACATGAAACACCATTGACTCATTAGAGGAGAAATTACAAATCGGGAGCAGGGCAGAAGAAATTGTTAAAAGTTGGGAGCATAAATCGGAAGTGTCGGCAGGTATGCTCCATTGATCTAGTGGTTTGGACATTAACTAGTGGGGCAGCTTTGTCTGGTTGGGTCTTTCTCCGAACACATCGCTCACGTTTTCACTTTCTTCTCTACATCTTCAGCCAGTAGAATCGTGACCTGATGAGTTCAAGGGTAGGCTCAATTCCTAAATGCCCCATATCATCATGGAGATTTCCTAGTACAGTGTGCCGTAGGACATTTGGGAGTAATAGCTGGAAAAGGGTTTGTCCCTCACACTCCCGTGTCCGGTACAAAAGGCCTGACTTCAACTGAAGCCGCTTCCACTCTCTCAGGACTGACTTTTTCTTCAGGAGAGTCTACTGTGTGGTCTGCAGGTAAGTTGTTGGATTCCACCAGCTTGATAACTTTGTCAAGGACAAAATCTTCTCATTGAAGTTTCCTAAGGACTCACTATATCTAGGCACTGTTAAGACCCCATGTTGTGACTCGCCTTCTTCAAAGACAGCAGGGATTGCATCTGCTTGAATAGCAAGGGATTCAGCATAGCCATAGAAAGGTGAGAGCTCTTGAACCTGTCCCACAGTATGTCTTTGACAGGTAGCTTTGAAAATCTCTGAAATCACCAGCTCAAACTTGTTCATTTATGTTAATAGTCTGGACGTGAACTGATCAATCCTTTGGCTCTCTTCCTTTGATGTGGCATCATTTTCCAGCGCGCCATGATGTCTCCTTGACAACCCATCTGCATCCACGCTCTGCTTACCAGCTCGATACTTGATATCAAAGGTGAAAGTTGAAAGTGCAGCTAACCAGTGGTAGCTCACGGCATCAAGTGTGGCTGTGGTAAGTAGGTATGTCAGTGGATTGTTATCTGTGATAATAGTGAAGAAATTTCCATACAGATAGTTGTGAAACTTTTCTGTGATGGCCCATTTAAGGGCCAAAAGTTCAAGTTTGTGTGCTAGATATTTTGCTTTTGACACAAAGCAGCTCCTAATCCTGTTTTGCTGGCATCTATGTGGAGCACATAAGGAATCTTAGGATCTGCATAGCCAAGGACTGGGGACGATGTTAGATTGTGTATGATCTCCTCAAAGGCTCTTTGACACTCAAGATCCCAGCATTCACCAAAGTTTGGGCTGAGGTATGTTCCATCACTGAGGCTAACCATGACCCCTTTTTGTCGCGATGGATAGCCAGCAGTAAGGTTAGTCAGAGGCTTGACTATCTTTGAATAATCCTTCACGAACCGATAGCAACCTGAGAACCCTAAGAAGGATTGGAGATCCTTTAAGTTCTGTGGTCTCGGCCAGGTTTTCAAGGCTTGAACCTTTTCAGAGTCAGTCTTCACTCCATCGCTAGATACAATGGTCCCCAAGTAGTGCACAGAAGTCTGAAAGAAGTTACATTTATCAGGCAAAAGTTTCAAACCATATTCCCTGAGACGGATGAGGACGTGGACGTGGACGAGCCTCATCTCATGTTCTTCGAGAGTGTCCGAAAACACTATTAAGTCGTTCAGGAAATCCAGGACCTCCTTTAGATGGATGTCACTCGTGCATTTCTCCATGAGCCGTTGAAATGTGCTCAGTGCATTGATGACTCTCTGAAGCATTCAGTTGAATTCCCAGAATCCAAAGGGGCACACAAAAGCAGTTTTGTGCTTGTCACATCTTAGTTTGATTGTACCCAGACTTCAGGTCCATCGTGGAAAACTACTTGGATCCAGCGAGAGCGGAAAATGACTTCTCCAGTGTTGGCAACGCATAAAAGTCTTTTGTTTGCAAGTTTAATTTCCTTTAGTCCACACATAGGCGTACATCACCATTCTTCTTTCTCACCACCACAATAGGTGAAGAGAATGGAGACTCTGATTCCTGGATTACGACTGCGTCAAGAAGGTTTGGAGGTGCCTCTTGACTGCTTCATAATCCTGAGGATGAATTGGAAGAGGTCTCTGTTTGATGGCTGTCTCTTCCTTCAGCTTGATGTGGTGATGGATTTTTGTTACATGAGTTTACGCTCTGGGTTGGTGGTTACACAGCCACGAGGCTATGCTAACTCACGGATCTATCTGCTAATACATCCTAGTACTCACTGAGAAAGAAAAGCTTTAAAACACAGGTAAGGTTCCCAGGGTTGCTCACAGTGGTTCGCTGAACACTTGTGGACTCGAACAGTTTCCTTTTTGGCAGTTTGGCACAATATCAAATGTTTTTAACAATATTAGTCTGTATCAGTGTTGTCCGTGTTGCTGCTCTCTTCATGCTATTGCTCTGTTTTCTTCTCACCGCACATCTACCTAACCTGCGCTAAGGGGCGGGGCATGAACTACTTAACGCCAATAATGATTCAGCTACATCAGAATGACCCATTGATTTTAGTTTTTCTTCACAGGACCACTCTCTGGAGCAAACTCAGACCTCTGGGATGAAATTAATTAATAAATAAAATATGAAATGAAATAAGGAATGCGATTACGAATTAAAAGAAAATAATGTTTAGTGAAAGGAAAATATTTCTACATAACATCACATTAGTTTGCTTGTCTTTTTCAACAGGTCATACTTCCTATCATCCTAGCCTCCCAGCTAATAGTAGCCATTCCTAGCTTCCTAGCCTCCCAGCTAACAGTAGCCGTTCCTAGCTTCCTGGCCTCCTAGCTAACAGTTCCTACCTTCCCTGCCCTCCAGCTAACAGTAGGTCCTCCTGTTTCCTCTTTTGAATGATGAATCCAGACTACTGCCACCTGCTGGTATAAAGAGTTATTTCCTCCAGCTGGTCATTGGTTTTAGATCCAGACTCAGGGGACGTGACAGTTGACCTTCAGAAATCCTCTGATGTTGGTTTGATGTGTTGGAACATTTAAATGTCAAACTGAGAAACATTAATGTCCGTGACAGGAACAAAGTTCAGTTTTCAACCTTTTTACAACACAGATACACACCCATCATCATCTTGAGCCTCATAAACAAATCTCAGCTTCTGTGTGTTTCTGTGTGTGTATGTATGTGTACGTGTTTGTGTGAGTTTTTTTCCTCAGAAGTGGTATGTGGACTTCTGGACTTTAATCCAGAGATCTTTATCAGAGTGAAGCTGAATGTAGAGAGAGACACACCTGGCCCCTCCCTCTCTTCACCTGTCAGAGGAAAGCTGACACTGTAGAAGCAAAAGTGGCTGCAGAGAAGTGTTGTTAGAGAGTCAGTAGATGATCAGCTGCTATGAGCCTTAGTTTGACAGGAAGATGAAGACGTTGGTGGTGTTTGTGATCCTCGTTCACGGTAAGCTATCTTCTTCCTGGAACTGATTATCACTTCATTCTGACATCATTTCTCTCACGTCTGTCTCGTTTAAAGAAAGTCACTGATGACCTGTTTCAACTTTGATTAGTTCTTAGTTTGTCTGTGAGGGACACGTCCAGAAGCAGAGTGTGATGTTCTGTTCACGTGGACTGTTTCTAATCACTGCTGTAAATGTAAAATCACATCAACAAAGAAAGAATCAAACAGATTGAACGTGAGCTCAGAGATAACGACTGCTTGATGATCTGGCTGCAGGTCAGGTCTGTTGGACAGAAACGTTTACAAATGTCAATGTGTTTGAAAGTGAAACTGTCAGCTAGTGACTTCTTCATGGGGGGATGTTGACGACTAGTTTCCTCATCCAGATGCCATATTACTGAGAACAAGCAACAGAGACATATTAAAGGTTAATAAATGTTAACCTTATTAAACACCAGCTGTTTTCGTTCACACTATCTAATGTTTCCAGTGGTGAATGTGGAACATGTTTTCAGTGACTGGAACAAACTGAATGTCCTGGTCTGGACTTCACAGCCTCCATCCTGTTTATTTCTGTCTCTAGACAAAAGTCTGAGCATTCACACAATACCAACATGTCAGTCTTCAAATGGGTTCTTACTGGAATCAACACAAATGATCCACAGCTTTCTGAGCACCACAGAGGACAGAACGTTGACTATCACATGTCTGGATGTATCAGATGATCAGAGAACAGTCGGTCCAGTGTTCTGTTCCTGATATTGTGAACTGGAACCAGGTCAGAGGTTAACTATCAAACACAAACACAGTGAGCTACGGTGTCCTGGAGTGGACAGAAAGACAAACATCTGTAGAATGAGGCCATGTTTCCTAAGCTGAGTGCTAGAAATGATAGAAAGAAGACAACAGAACAGACCATTGACTTTGGACCAAGCCCCCCTGGACCTTATGGACATGCAGACCATGAACTTGAAGGATGTTTCTCAGTAACATCTTGCTCCAATCAGTAGATTTTCTCTCTGTGTTTGCTGCATGTTAGCTTCCTAGTGTTGCAGACTTGAAAATCTGTGAAAGCAAGAAGCCATCTCTGAATACTTGACATGAATAACACGGTTGGAGTTCTAGTTTGGACGTTGAGACACTTTCTGGTTTAGATTGGTGCTGTTAAAGAAGATATGTGTGTCTGTGTTAGTATCAGGACCAGAGGAGGCCTTTTACTGATGGACTGTAGTGCAGAGATCAGTCCTGAGAGATGGTACACCATGAGTTCATTCATCAGTTAGAGCTAAAAATCATCTTCTGGTTGACTGAACTCTAAACTGTTACAGGACTGGAGTAGAGGACAGACCTGATCAACACAATCTTACAAATGTCATTACTCATTACTTTGAGCAAGAGAGGTAGTTTTTCAGCCAAATCTATGAAAACTGTCAAAACACACACTGTTAATTTTTTCACTGTAAATTTACAGTAAATTACTGGCTAATAATTGCATTACTTTCACAGTAAGTTCACAGTAATGTACATTGAAATGTATCAC
Organism: Chelon auratus; assembly: GCA_030220025.1. Classification (NCBI taxonomy): domain Eukaryota; kingdom Metazoa; phylum Chordata; class Actinopteri; order Mugiliformes; family Mugilidae; genus Chelon; species Chelon auratus. The sequence goes on along the minus strand of JASGAT010360516.1, from coordinate 14 downwards.
AATATGTTACTGTA
>JASGAT010360515.1:0-11176 GCA_030220025.1 Chelon auratus | reverse complement strand
CCTGCCGCTGCCGCACGCCTGTGCTCTCAGCAAATAAACTGTGCTTCCGGATTTATATGGCAACAGACAGAGAATGGGTGGAGGTTATCAGGACAATTCCTGTAAATATCACCAATCGTCCGTCACTTCTTGGTAGTGTAGAAGATTTAGAAAGAACACTCTATAGTAAGTCATTACAAAAGTGCCTCTTCGCCTTTTTGAAAGCTTTTTCCAATTTATTTCTGTGTGCATCATGTGGACAAATTGTTCCATCTTAATATTTTTCATCAATCAAATCCAGTAATATTTTGTTATTTGGAACAACTGGAAGGAAGAGACTTTCAATAATGCGTGCACGGGACTTTGACCAAATCCTGTTTACTGTGTAACCACACAACCACGACCAATGTTCAACTTTATCAACCCTGAGTTACATAACCTACACTATGATTGCTTAAACTTTATTTGTTTTTTATATCATGGGTGAATATCTTTGATTTTTTTAATTCATTCATTCATTCATTCATTTGATAGGGACAGGGCACATTATTGAACATCTATTCAGACAGCAAGAGACGTAAATATGTCGGATTATAACAACAATGCTAATTTGCATGTGCAGTCCCTAGGCAGGTAACACAAATACATGATAAGACATAGGACAGGACAATAGATCGCAATAAGAGCACATCACAAGGCAGTACATTACTAAGAAGATGAAAGTCAATGGTTACAAAACTGGTTTGCTTTCAACCACTGCTTGAGGTGAGTTTTGAAGGTTTGTAATGTGGGACACTCCCTCATGGTGAGTGGGAGACTGTTCCAGATCTTACTGACCTTTACAGAAAGAGCATTTTGTCCAAAGACTGTTTTTCTGTGTGGGACCTCACAGTCCCCTCTAGAGAAAGCCCTGTTTTTAAGAAAGTCAGACATGGGATGTAGGGTAAGTCATGTAACACCTTGTACATCAAACAAGCAAATTTAAGATTTTTTAAAATTCTCGAGACTCAGTAAGTTGTGCTTTTTTTTAAAGATCTTACAAATGTGAAATGACATTGGTTTTCAATCAAAGACCTTTAAAGATTTCTTTATAGAGTGATTCAATAATTTTGCATGTATTTACACCTGTCAGCAACCAACATGTACAATACAATATTCAGTGCCATCCAGTACTACAATTGCGATTGTTGAAATCAACAACAGAGAAACCCACATAAGACAAGGCTGTTTACTGTCCTGCCTGCATCTCGCCAAACACCTGACTTATCATCTGCGAAAAGAATTAAGAAGACTGAGATTGAGAAGGTAATGCCTAATGAAAAGATTACGTGATGACTCTGTGGTCTTAAACGAATGTAACTGTGACATAGGGAAGTGAAATCCCATGGTCAGCACTCGACAGTATAAAGCAAGACCATCACATGACCTGATCATTGTGGTCATGTGAGGTTTTTGGCTGAGCAGGCCTTCCGCTGACCTATTTCGTAATGATCCAAAACAGGAAGTCCATGCAGGGTGAGTACACAGGATATAAAAAGCCAAGGTTTTAAAGAAACACATGTTGGCAAAGGTTTTGGAGATTTTCGGACAGATTCTTTGATAAGAACCCAATGAGGTTTTGAGTAGTGACATGCCGGCTCATTTTTCCATTTCAGTGTTGGGACTGAACAGGATTCTTGTTCTGGATTGTTTGGGTAACAGAGAGTTAACTCACATGTTACAAGTGTAGAGCAATAGGCAAGCTAGTTGTGTGGAAGCTCCGTATTAGCAGCCATAGCTGACATCAGGAAGCTAGCATGTTCACAACGCCATTTAAAACAGGCTAATGTTTAGAAAATATTATGTTTACCATAGTCATGGGCCAGCATGCAAATATTTGGTAGTTAAGATTTTTTACACCGACTAGTCTCTGATGACGTCAGTAATAAAAACACAGTAGAAAGTAATGAAATCTATATTCAACAGCTCATGTGTTACATACTGTGAGCTGCATATATGTATGGCCTGTATAAAAACAGGCATCACATCAGCACCATCACTAGCATTTAACAGTACTCCACAGTGTGTTGTTAGATGGGATAGCGTAGCCAGGTTATTTCTCTGAAGCCTTCTCCGTGTCCTGCAGCTAAAGGTCTAATAACTTTATCAAATAGTTGATGTGCAGCCTCCTTCTCTCTGTTACCACAAGACATTTTTTAACTGACTGCTGTCCAGAGGATTTGGACCGTTCTTCTTCTACCATCCAAGTGTCAAATGCCATAGTGAGGACAGATGACAGACTAACATCTAAAACATATTATTTGAATGTCATTCGCTCTACCTTTGCGATCTACCGGTCGATTGCTATCGACATATGTGGTTTAGAGGGAAAATCAGAGGAAAGATCATCTTTGATTATCTGTACCTTATCTTGATTTAGTTGTGTACTTCAGAAGCTTTGAGTCACCGTAACACTCTGTAAATACTGAACTTTGTCAAATTGTGTCACATAATTCCTACAGTCTCACTTATAGTCTCGGATTTTGCGTTTTCTGACTTTATTCTGATGCTAATGAACTTCCATACATTTGCGGAAGACCCAATTCGAGTCTGCCGTTCAAGGTGCCACCAAAACAATCACATATGCTTTCACATCTAAATCTAGATCAGCATTTGGTATCGTCAGCACAGGAACAATCTGCTCTAATGTAAGAAAATGACAGCAAGAGCAATCTTCACCTAATTATGTTTTGGAAGCTTTAAGAGATCCCTGTTGGTTCTCGGATCACAACTGGGCACTTTACTGACACCTGAGGACATTGCCGGCCTCATAGGCAATACTGTAAACTAGGAACTAGGAACGCTCAAAAGCCAACTTTCCTCCAACCTCTAGAGTCCGACTATCTGTTTACTTTACAAACATAATTGAGCTCGTCAGTATGTGAGTGTCAATCTCAAATGAGAAGGGGAACTCCAAATGTTCACCCACAGTGCAGCCGGGGCTTTCTGCTGCTATGCAGCGTGTTGTGTTTATGTAATTGCTGATCGGAGGCCATGTGAACCTGGCTTCTCACCCTCTCTGTCTTTAAATGACTGTTCCTATAAAAAGCCGGACTGACCCCGTCGCAACTCTGACCTGACAGCCAGCGGCTTGATGCCCGGGAGCAGCTGAGGCTTTTCCTTGTGCACACATAACAAACGCCACAACGCCGACTGACCTTTCACTCTGGGCCCTGTGCGCACACACACATGCGCATTCAAACACGGTGCCAACGACGAACCTTATATCAGTATAATCCCGCTGTATATCACGATACAAGAATTCACAAGTCAGGCTGTGAGTGGTAGCGCCTGTGGTGTCAAGATGAAAACTTTATAATCACATCATGTTTCTTCCCGTATTTGTGCACATTGAAGGGGAACTAGGTTTTTTTTTACAACCTGAACCATATTTCTGGCATAAAATATGATCGTTTACTCACCCATATGACTTTTGTTTCATTTGCACTCATTCAGGAAATAATTAGATCACCGTATATCCATATAGTGGGAGTGACTGGGGCATTGAGACGCATGTCTTCTATATCTGTTCATTTGCCTATTTAATTCAAGAATGCCTTACAAATTACAAACTAAAATGTGACCGCTTTGACTTTACATAGGATGACACTAGAATGCAACTAGAACTATAATTGTAAAACAGAGTAATAAGCTTCTGTACCTGTAGACCACACCGGGCAGAAACACGACCGTCAAACAACCGTTACACTTCACGAAAATTGATCCTACTGAGACAAGTTCCTCTTTCTGGTTTGTGTAATTTGTCTTTGCAACTTTTCCCCATTTTGTTTTCATGTCACATTTTAGTTAAGCATTTAGAATCAAACTGAAGTTCCACCTTGATTAAACTGCATGAAGCTGAGGTATGGAAGAATAAGGACAATCTGTATCCCTCAGGTCACATAAGGTCAGATTGGCCACTCTCTTCTATTCACTCCTACACCGAGAAGCTACACATCACCTCAGATTCAATCTCTGGTTGTTAAAGACGGAAAATGTCTCAAAATACAGAAAATCAAAGGAGATGAGATGCTCGGCTGCACACTTTATAACCACACGGTGTCTCTTCTTGTAGTACACAAGCCAGCCCATGCAAAATGTTTTTTTTGATTTGACTGGCATCTTACGGAGTCAGGAAGAGTTCAAGATGAATAAATAATGTCAACAGATACCAAGGGTTGATGTAAAACAATGCAATTATTTGTCCAACAAATCTACTTCGTTGGATTACCAAGAATAAATCATGAGACGGTAACATCATCTCACCTGTCCAGGAGCGCTACCGTTCATCTGTGCTCCACCACAAAGCTCATGGTGGTCCCGTCAAACGAGGGCGGGGCGATGATTCTGGGCCCTTGCTGGGAGGTGATGCTGATGACTGGCTGCTTCATGCTTGAGAACCCGTGCAGCGCCGACGGTGGAGGCGGCCTGTTGGCGGCGGCCTGCTGTTGAGCCCCGGGACCTGCCTGGGGAGACTTTCCGGTGGCCATGTAGTAGGGACTCTCCATGTACATGCCCTCCGTCGGCTGCGTGGAGACTTTCTCCCCGCTCTCCGGCTCCGACTGCATCGACATCTGCGACTGCACCAGCGTGCGGGCAGGAATCATCGAAGGCGCCGGCATGAAGCCCGGGTAGATCATGTAGGTGTGGCCGTAGGCCCCTGGGCTGAGGGCTAAAGGCGAGATTGGCATGGGAACAGGCGTCATGGGGGGCTGAGGCATGGGCACGTCCACATATTGACCTGTTTCTGGATCGAAGAGCCGCTTGGTGGCCGGCTGCACTGGGGTGTCCACCAGATAGTAGCTCCCAGTGGTGGGATCCAGGAGCATCTTTCTCTGGGTGGCTTGGAAGGGGTCCAGCGTCGGGGCCGGGGTGATTGCTGGGGAAAAGCAGTAGACCTGTGGCTGATTGGCGGACATGCCCATCGGCAAGGAGTGGTAGATGGTAGCGGGAGGGATTTCTGGCGAACGAGTCTCCATCATAAAGCTCGAGCATTTAGGGGTTTGGTTGTGGTCTTCTTGGCCAACGGCGCCCGTTCCCATGTATCCTGGAGGAGTGGTTGGGTGTGACTGGGTGGCGTACGTATACACAGACGTCTTCTCAGCTGATGATTGTTGTTTGCTGTTGGCGAGGTGAGACTTGACAGGAATGGTGAGGTAGTTCTCGCTGTCGGCTGAGGAACTCGAGTATTCCTGCGCAAACCTGTCCGTCTCCTTCGATTCAGCTCCTTCGTTTACACTCAGCCTCGTCTGATTGGTTTTCAGTGTCACAGGTAGTTTTGGGGACTTAGGGACGAAGCTTTTGGCGCTGAAAGGCGTTTGCGTGACGGTGTTGGTTTGGGGAGTCTTCGAGGCTGTGGAGGACTTGACACTGGAGCTTAGGCTGAACATGTTTTTGCTCCCTGTGGCGCTAGCAGCTTGCAGCGACTTAGCAACAAGCCGGTCGTCGTAGCTGCTGAACGACTGGAGGCTCTTGAACAGGTCTTTGTCGTCCCGCCTCAGCAGGCCGTCAATACTGGGGGACGCCGCCATTGCTGGTGGAGTCTTGTCCGTGTTGGGATAGGAGTCTCTCCTGGCGGCCTTGTCCACGCCCGACCCTCTCGCGCCCTCCTCCTCCGGTCCCCCGTGCTCCTCGCTGGCTATCAGTGAAAGCACGTGGCTATCCGTCAGGGGCTGCGGCTCGTTCTTCCTTTTCCACTCGTTCTTTTCGAACACGTACAGCTGCTCCATGGTTTTCACGGCGGCCTGGAGTTTCTGCAGCGCCACCTGGTTCGCCATGCTTGACTCTGGCTTCTTATCCGTGGCGTCTGATACCTTCTCCTGCTTCACTGAACCGGTTCTGCTTTCAATTCTTAAGCCAATGCTTCCATCTGAGGAGGGGTTTGAGGGGCCTGAGGTTGCGCTCCCGGCTGCCCTTTGCGCTGGAGCACTTTTAGCGCCCTCTGGAGACAGCCTGTCTGCGTCCAAGGGCTCTCGTTTATTAACCTCATAATTTCCAGACTGTTTTCCGTTACTGTTAGTATTCACAGACTGACATTTTATAACTATGGGAGACACTGAATTGTGATTTCTATTGGACATTTGCTTCTTTTGCTCTTGGTAGTTGTCGCCAGAGGCAAAGTTAGATTTGTTTTCGACGTTGTCCAAAGAGACAAAGTGATAGGAGCTTTTAACCAGTTTGCGCACGTCTCTCACTTGGTGAATGGGCGTCTGCAGCTTCCCCTTGTTATCTCTAATGTCCCTAACCATGAAATGAGGCACTTTATCCGAGGACTCACCCTTCAAAGCCGCAGCCAGCGCTTGGCACTTGAAGTCGTCTGTCCTGACGAGGCTGGCCGCGTTACAGCCTATATTGGGAGCGCGCAGCTTGGAGACACCAAAAGGCTCCGTTTTATTGTCCCTGATGCTCCTTAGGTTAATTTTAATTTCCGGAGATTTAGATGTAGCCACTCTCCCGGAGCCTGCGACGTACAGGGTGTTGTCAGAGCGTAGTTTTATCCCACCTCCGCCTCCGCCCGGAGAATAACTCGCGCTCTGCACCTGTTGTCCAACTTCTCCGTCGCTGGACAGCAGTTGGATACTTGGTACAAACAAATGAGACATTTTAGTGAGTTTGCCGCTGCCCGCTGAGTACCGATCCCCCTCACCCTCTTTGTCATTACCCGGAGGCAGCCTCTCCCCTGGTGTTTTATCGTTTTTATGATCCTTTTGAAACTCTAGCTCCTCGTCCTTCCAGCATCTGAACGCGCTATTTTGGCTCCGAAGCAGCGTGCTTTTGGACGCTTCCAATGCGCCTTTTTTAGTATCGATTCCAGCTTCATTCGCCGGCTCTAAATTAGTTTCTGGTGCGGGAGCGGCCGCGTCTCGTCTCCGCGAGTCGCTCCCGGTATCACATGAGCCGCTGTCCACAATGTCGCCCAGCTCATCCGCGCACATCACAGTGTAGTCGGAGCCGCTGCACTCGGAGAACCTGGAGCTCTGCCTGTGCAGCTCCCTGCTCCCCTTCCCCCTGTGCCCGTCGCCCTCCTGGTGCGCGAGGCACGGGGAAGGCGCGGGATGCGGCTCGCTTATCTCCCCCCTTTCCATCTTGCGCTCCTGCTCGAACTGCATCTTCTTGGAAATCACATTTTTGATCAGGCTCGAGGCGAATATCGCCTTCTTGTGAGTGTCCTCCATGGTTTTAGAGGGAGGCTTGCCGGCCTCTCTCCTCTGGGCGCTTTGCAAAGTGTTGGTAACTTCATCCGTGGAACGTGATCCCGCAGAGTTTTGTGCAAAGTTAGTGCGCCTTTCTCCCGCAGACATTCCCGATTTGACATTGCAACGAAAATTCAGAGTCTCTGTGAGTCTTATCACCCCACTGTGGCCCTGGCCAAACTTCCCCATCAGCTCTATTTTCTTTGTCGACTCGCTGTGGGGGTCCCCATTCAGGGTGAAGATCTTGCTGCTGGGAGGTTTGATGCTTGCCAGCGCAATGCCCTTATATCCTCTAGTGTCTGTGTTTTTTGCTATCTCGAATGAGTTTTTATGGGAAACCACACTTTTGTCCAGTCCCCGTGACATGTTCACGTTGCCATATTTCAGGTCGACAAACGTGGACCACCTGTTTATGCCCAGCCCGTGCTCTGATGCCGAGGACTCGCTGGAGGTGCTGAAATTAATGGCATCGAGGTAAGGGTACGCCAGGCTCTTGAAGGCTCTGGCTGTCAGGTTGCGCACCTCCTTGTCAGCGTCGTCCAGCTCGCTGACAGCGCTGGACGTGCCGCTGGAGTACCCGGTGACCTCTTTTCCCCTCAATTTGCCGCCAAAATGCAAGCGTCCGGGCGCGGCTATGACACAGGTCGCGCCGTCACGCAACGCCTCTGCCTTCCCGTCTACTCCCCTAAACACATAGCGACTCATGTCCCCGGAGCGCCTGGCATGATAAAGAATATTTCCCCGTTCTTGGATGTTGCTAGGGTCATTTATAGCTCGAGAGGTGGCTCTGATTGACAGGTGGATCTGTCCGGCTCTGTTGCCACTGCACTGCTGCTCCTCCTGCTCCTGCTGCTCCTGCTCCTGGGGCTTTGACACGCTCTCATCTGAGCTGGCGAACTTGGCCGAGGCGCACGGATCACTTTCACGCAGAGTGCTGACTGCTGCTGAGCCCTGGGGGCGATGCTGGCGGTCGCCCCCCCTCTCCCCCGCGGCCGCTCCATCACCGTCACCGTCACCGTCAAACGAAGCGTAATCAACAAACGAGTACACGCGGTTGTCGTCCTCGACCTCCCAGCTGGCGGAGGAGCCCACGCCGAGGTCGTAGTCCCCCTCGTTGTCGGACAGCTCCGAGAGCTGGATCTCGTGCGTGGTAATGTAGTGGGACTCGTCCTCCGTTGCGCACGGGACGCAGTCGTCAGAAAGCACAGAGCTCACACCGTCGTCCTCCTCAAAATCATCCGACTCGCTTTTCCCGCTCGGGGGGTTGTCAGAGCTGTGCGCCTCCTCGTCTGGTTGTGTCTTTTTGTTGTCTTCTGTCTTGGACACGACCGGCTGCTCCGTTGCGGACAGGCTTTTGTCTCCCGATTTGAGAAAACGTCCCGGTTTCGTGAGCGAGCAAGGGGCAGGTGATGGCGAGGATGGATCAGAGGGACCCACCTCTGAGGTGACACCTTCTCCACATTTGTTAACTTTTACATCTTCATTCCTTTTAGTATCATTCTCGGGTTCAGTCGCCAACTCGTGGTTTGTTTCTGTTGCGCGCAAAGCAGCGTCGCCGCACTTGTCGACAAGTCCAGATATTTCTTTCCCCTCACCAAAGTCACAGTCTCTCTCTGGTTTTGTCTCTTCTGTCCCCTCGTCCACTAACTCCAGATCAACGCATTTGCTTCGGTCTTGCTTCTCCGGGGCATCTCCTCCCGTTTTTTGTAGCAGATCTTTGCCCTGCCTGCGCGTCCCCGGTGTCCCGACACAGCTTCGCTCACTCTTCATAGCTGAAGCGACAGCTTTTATCTTACATTTACTGTCTGACAGCAGAGAAACGAGAGAGATGGACCCCCCCAGGATTCCTCCGTCTCCGAGGCAGAGATGGTGCTGCGCGCAAAGCTCCGGGTCCGGTCAGACAGACTCCGATGACATCGAAGCGCTCCAGACATTCCAGCGCACGGCGCATGAAGCCTCAAGTCTAGTATCTAAAAAAGAGCAGAGACATTACTAACTACTGTCTAGGCCACATGATTCTCAGCTGAGGGTTCGCGGACCGATACGGGTCGTTTAGGCTCAATCAAATGTCATACAAGTAGATTTTTACACCTGCTGTTCACAACGAATGTTCTGCAGGAAGAAGTTTCGTTAAAACAGCAAATATTGCCCCATTATCAAGGCTGGGTTTGTGCATGTTGCCAAGATTAGTAAATCATCTAGCAGCCAATTTCCTCCATATACACATCTGATAATTAATTTTCTTTACTTCTGCTGGTTCACTTTCTATGTGAGAACATTTAGAATATAAAACATTTTTTTTTTCTGTTTACTAATCTGGACAAGTTGAAAATCCTGAAACATGAGCAGCTGAGGCCAATTTAAATTATTGAGTTAGTTTAGTGTTTGGTTTCTGGGTAATGAAACTGTCATTTTTTTTTTTTGTATATATGACTGCAGGGGTCCAAAACAGGATATGAATCCAGCCCTGGTTCTTTTCACATTAGCACCGATCACATTTAAACTTTTACTTTAGTTAATCCACATGACTGCCCCCTGAACAACGAACAGCTCACAGGCTCCTTTTAAAAATACACACGAGGGCCGTGACAAAATGTGAAAAGCGCCGCTGTGTTAGGCGGAGGATGTGAGCGGGGCTTTGCGACGACACGCTTAAAGGGTGTTTGGCAGATAAACACCTGTTCAGCGGAGGGCCACCGTGCATGTGATTGACAGCTGGGGGTCAATCTGTGTTGCTAAGGGCCACCGGTGGCCTTTCAAAGATGCCACGGGGCTCCATAACATAAGAAGGCCTCATTTAAGTTTGCTGTTGTTTTTGTTCACAGAAAATGTGATCCTCTCAGATTTGGTTGCTAACGGGATAATGAGCACATTGGAAACCTCCTCTCTAGTAAGTTATGTAGCTAAAAAGCCAGAAAGTAGCAGTAGAAAGTAGGGAGGAGGCTGGGTGGATGAATGGGTCAACAAAACATCACATTTTACCAAACCAGTCAGAGGACACAATCAAACAAATGAAACTGAAATACTGTACTTTGGTATTCTGGTAAAATGAGGTGCCCCTCTAGGATTACAAGTTAATTTCAAGGCCGAATTTGAGTCCATCTGTTCAGAAGTGTCTCAATCAATGTAAAGAGACTCATGTGCCAATCAAAAATCAGGGATTTGTCTCAGTCTGATCTTCACAAGAGATGTTTATGGAAGTGTATGACAGCCACGGACATAGGAGCTTTCTGAGGTGCTCAGAAGGAGAGTTGTTGTTGCTCAACGGGCTGGAAAAGGTTCCAAAACCACCTGTAAAGAGTTTAGAAATCCACAAATAATCGACAGTCAGGAGTGGTCCACCAACAAAGATCACTCCATAATAGTCTGAGACGTCCCAAAGGAACCCAGGGGAACTTCTAAGCAGTTAAAGGCCTCTCTCACATTGGCTAATGTTGATGTTGATGAATCCACTGAACAACCATGGTGTGATGGACAAAGACACTGCTCTCCAAAAAGAACATTTCTTAACATGTGGACAAGACAGAAGACTATTTGGACAATGTTTAGTGGACAGATGAGACCAAAGTAGAATAGTTTGGTTTAGAGATGAAACATCAGAACCTCATCCCTCCATCAAACATGGGGTTGCTAATGTCCTGGTTTGGGCCTGTTCTGCTGCATCTGGACCAGGACGTCTTGAACATCACTGATGGACCAATGAATTCTGAATTCTACCAGTGAACGCTAAAAGAAAATGTCAGGACATCTGTCCATGAGCTGAATCTGAAGAGAAACTGGGTCATGAAGCAAGACAACGAGAACCAAGAACACAAGTGGTTCTACAAAAGAACGGTTAAAGAAGATCAAGATGAATGTTTATGAACGGCCAAGTCAAAGTCCTGACCTTAATCCAATAGAAATGTTGTGGAAGGACCTGAAGCAAGCAGTTGATGTGAGGAAACCCACCAACATCTCAGAACTGA
>JASGAT010360510.1:0-14948 GCA_030220025.1 Chelon auratus | reverse complement strand
AGAGAGAGATGGCGCTTCTGGTTTTCATTAGGGCCAATTTTCTTATCTTTTTTCTCAGTGCTTTCTGGAGGCTCAGACTTGATCCCCTGCAAATGCAACGTGGCACCGGCCAGCAGAGGAATGGAAAGGTGCTGGCCGCAAGGCACGCATCCCCTCCCCAAGACAGAGAGGGAAGAAGCAGAGGACCGCAACACACAGACAAACAATTAGATTCAAAAAGAGAGAGAGGGAGAGAGAGAGAGAGAGAGAGAGAGAGAGAGGCTGTGTGTATCAGATCTCTGTATATACTTATACATGTATGAAAGGTGTATGTATGCACATCTGTTCCACTTTGAATTTGTCCACTTTCATTTGTGCATGTTCATGCATTATGCATTTCTTGTGTGGAGCACATGCATGTGTACTGTAAATGCACATTACCATCCCGTATCTGCATCTGTGTTACTTTGTGTGTATACATAAGCAAGACACAGAATGTGTGTGTGTGTTAGATCTATGAGATGGAAACCAGGTATGCTTGTGTCCCCTGGGGGTTATAAATCGTCCAATACTGCTGAACCCTTAGGGGATTAATGGCGTCAAGTCACTCTACCTCTTCCCTTTATATCTTCAGAACTCTCTCATAATGCAAAGATTTACTAACTCATGATTAAGCATACAAACACAGTACAATCCACCATATGCATGCTCACTCAGATGCATGAATGCATCCCTGGACAAAAATGTCAGTACTACTGTATGAAAAAGTGGTTCCAGATGATATTACCAGGGTTTGCTCAATTTGATCTCCATGAATTTGCTATTATTAACAATTTTATCATTAACATTATTAAACTTTTAATGACAAACAAATATTTTGAAGTATTTCTGAGGTTAACCTGCAGCATTGTTTGTCCACTCTCAGTCATCAGTTAATTACTTAATTATACACTGGACAGAGGATATCACTGATATAATTGTGCAAAATAGTCAAATGTAATATGTCAAAAACTTTAATTTTCTTTCTCTTTCGATTTCAATCTAATGGAACTATAAAACTATAGCCTCAGCCCAGAGCTACAGTGACAGCAATGTAAAATTTATGTCTTCTTTCTTCTTTTTCATTTCAATATTAAATTAGAACGACAATAACTTAGGAACACTGAAATCTCCAGTGATGTGGTATGATGTGCACTCTCCTCAACTATGGTTGCCAGTAATGGATTCTGGATTAAAATACAGACAGTAAAATTGATACAAAATTGATACTGTATAGACTAATTAGTCTATATATATATATATACACACACACACACACACACACACACACACACACACATCATTAGTCTTTTTATATATATATGTGCACTGCTACTATATAACTACTCGTGGCAGGACTACTACTACTACTATATAACCGTAAACCAATTTGTGTACAAAGTATACTGCAGTACCTGTTGGTTTCTGTTATGGATTATAAATAATGTCTCTGATATATATTATATGGTTGTCATCAGTGCACACAGAAGGGGAGAAAGGAGGATGAGGAAGAATAAAAAACAGAAAAATAACAGAGCGAGGGGGAGACTCTTAGCGCACATGGTTCTGGGGTGCATTAGCGGGCTAAGGTGTGCTTCCTGGGAATTTCGTGCCGAAAGCTGCGCTGAGACAGTGGCCTGTCGGTTTGATGTGTCGAGCTTAGGCCAGATGGACACACGGTTGCAAACATGGATTCGTCTTCAAAGAGAGCTGGAACAAATCCAGGCCTGCTCTTTTCCAGCTGTATGAACTGAAAATGTGTAAGAGACAAGTACGTGTCTGCATTGACTCCCTGCCTTTATGTGTGTGTGGCAGATTGTATATAGGCCCAGCTAGTGGACCTAATAGATATCAGATGTGATATGAGTCCCCTGCCTACTAAGCAGCTCCCAACAGATAATATATTTTGCTGAAAAGCTGTGACAGAAAAAAATAGATTGTGACAATTGTTTTTATAACCATTTCCTCTGAGACACAGATATTTAAAATAGTATTATAAAAATATTGTCTTACCTGAATGCAGCTAGATACTCTGCATCACCCATGGGAGGTTCCAGTCCTCCAGTAAAGGCCATGTTCACGCTGAAACCTACACCTGCACCGCTTCCCACCTATAATGCACATGCACAAATGAACTTATGATGCCTTAAGTCAAACAAAAAGGTGGGCGGAAAACAAGAAGATTGGTGGTCCTTCCAACCTCATCGGGTGCTCCACTGCCAGGGAAGAAGTTCCCATCATCAAAGCGATGCAGAGACAGGTAAAGGACACTGGGGTCAGTGTAGAAGGCCTGCTGGGTCCCGTTACCATGGTGAACATCCTGGAAACATTAAAAAGGGAGCGGTAAGGGCAAAATATGCCATTAACAAATGAGAATATGTGAGTATTTTGAACTTAGTTATCCACTGACTCAAATGATCAACTAAACACTAGGGCCATAACAGAAGCTGTCCTGCCACCAAATGGGACATCCACTGATTTGGAACATGAATGGGTTTCACCATTGACAGCTTGCACCTGCACTTTGATAAAGTCAAAAGCAGAGAGAGCGCTACACTACCAGACAGTTACAGTTAGTCTGTATTTCAGCTGCAGCCCGTTGCGATGTCAAAAAAGGATGGTCAGCAGGATTCAATAAAACACTCCACTTCAATGGTAGTCCACTTTTGCCAACAACATGACATCAATTAAATGACCTCATTTTTTATATCCAAAGAATTCTCTAAAACAACAGTCCTAAAAATGTCCCTATTAGCTGGAGGCGAGTGGCATGACAATGAGCTCGCTAGTTGCGCTAAAAGTTCCCCTGTGACAGACAGAGAGGAAATGAAAAGGCTCTTCAAAGGCTTTTGGCCATGACCAGCCAGGGATGCCACTGAAGAGAACTGCTCCTGGACACGACAAAGGCTTTATCATACCGTCTTATAAATTACTTTGACTCTCTTTGAAAAAAACAAGGACAGTATCTGATCTAAACAGTCAAGACATGACTAAAAGGTCAGATAATGGCTGCTACGTTCTTTAACCCGCACATTAAAGAAAACATATTAGGAGAAGAGAGAATTATTAAATTTTATTTGAATTTTTTCTTGAGGGCCAAAACATGTGACTAAAGGAGGAGTCACCAATCAACAAAAACTTATTTTTTTGAACAAAAGAAAAGATCCTCCTCAGCTAGTGGAAACTTGTTCATTTGCTCGACAAACTAATTTTCTGACAGTTTACAAATTCTAGTGAAACTACAATTACCACCTCGTGGCTGTAAGCATGTGCACAACAAGTAACGTCACAGACAAATATCATATCCAGTGAACACAGTGCAAAACATTATGAAGTCACAGTGAAGTTGCCCTTTAAGCTTTTTGATATTAAATAGCATCACTTCATAATTTTATCCTATTGAATATTTGTGTGAAATGTCATTATTTAACACATAGATTTCTGAGTTATAGTTATCCACTTGGATACAATGAATGACATATTATGGGGTCAAGCCTTTGATGATCAAACTCTAATCAGTTCATCCTGGAGTCAAAGTGGACGTTTGTGCCAAATATGAAGAAATCCAAACAAGCTGTTCCTAAGATATGTTCCTAAGATATGTCAGATAGACAGAGAACCTGAAAACATAATGCCTAAGGCCACAGCTGTGCCTGGTGCAGAGGCCTAAAAGCATTGTGCAGTAACTAGCCAGAGATTATTTCTCTTGGTTGATGACATTAAGCCTACATACTCTAAGTTTCAATGAGAGTTATACTGCGTTACCTGGGTACACGCACGGGACATACTGAGCTCAGAGAGTTGTGCGGTTGTACATCTATGCACAAGGAATAAGACAGAATGTAGCACAATCCACTGGGTTGCCTGTGCAAACTCACCCAGTCCACGATGAGGATTTTACTGACATTGAGCCTCTGCTGCAGGAGCTTAGCTGCTATAGCAACTGAGTTAAAATAACAGAAGCCCCTGAGGACATAAAGAGAGAGGACAGTAAGAAGACAGTGGCATTTCCGGATATTCAGTATATATACAAGCTTGAGCAATACACCTTTCTCACACCAGACATTCAGACTTGTCGCACTAGAAAAAGCACAGGTGTATTAATGATGGCTGCGTTCCACTTAGGGGAGGCTCTATATCTGTGCATGCTGGTGCACCGTCATAGCTTCCACCTGTCCTTTGACTAATCCGTCAAAATGTCTGCTGTGAAAAAGCTCTACGATACTAAGTGTATCTTAAAATACGGAATGCAGGTAAATAAGGATCACGAAGGAAGGTATGCAGGGTAGATATGTTTAGATATTGCGGGAACTTAACACAGGACCATTTTCTTTTACTTACATAGGGGTGCTCTCCTCAGCGTGGTGTCCAGGTGGTCGAACTACAGCAAAACCATTCTGTCAGAGACAACAAAAAATCATTCACACTATGAACATTACACACAGACACTGATGTTTGTTCTATTTCACCATAAACCTGCTCTTTTTTTTTTTTTTATTACTCTGTCAATTTTTTTCTTGCCTTAACAAAACCATTGCCACGGAATTAATTTGGGCAAAGCATTGAATATTAGTTACCTTGTAAGGAACATTTGGTGTCAGTGATAACAATGCCATAAATGCAAATACAACAATTAAAACATTCATTTTTATCTTGGGACCTCACCATCATCCTGTATAGACTGTGTCTAACCCTATAGTTCAAAAGAACATCAGAGGCTTACAGTGGATCTGTTAAGGGCAGCTTTGTGAAAGCAGTGCTCCCAGCAACACTTTTTGGAGGCTCTCACTTCTACGTGGTGACATTAGATAGATGTTTGCTCTGATGCAGAGTGAGGCAAACCGGACTAATGATGTTGAGTCAGCTGCTGTTGATTAGCAGCCAGCCGGAAGATTAGTGTAACGACAACGGTCTCGGATGGTTTGAGGACACCCGGTAAAAGAACTCTGCACCGCACGTACCTTATGTACTGTAAGTGTATGAGAGACATGGAGGAGGGTGACAACTAATTAAATCAGACACGAACAGGAAAGTAGCAGTGGATAGAAAGGCTGAAATGTGTGTGTTCTTGTTTTTATTAAGTTGTGGGAGCCAAACTCCAGCGGGACACTAATGTTGTGGGGCCACGTCGTCTTAAAGGTTAAAACCTGTTAAAACTTGTCTTTAGGGTAACGGTTGGGGTTAGGGCTAGGGTTAGGAACTAGGGAATGTACTATAGCACTGTCAAAAGTCCTTTTAAAGATAAAAATCTCATATTTGTATGTGTGTGTGGGTGGCTTGAACGGATTTCTGGCATTCTGTGAAGAGTTGTTGGTGCAGGTGGAACTTGGTTACTTGGCGGTGGAGGATCCTCTGAGAATGATCTGCATGTGTGTAGACTTATTTGTGCATGAGCACTGATAAATCTTTGCATGTATGTGTTACGATGAGGTTAAGCTGAGGGTAAGTCAGTTCCTGGGAACTCTAATCCCAGTTTTAGCAAGAGGTCACTCACAAAACTGCATTTTTCTTTCAAGCTGCGCCTTTGGCTTTCATTTTAAGCTGTGATACTGCCAATCATACAAAGCACTGTACAGAAAGAGCAGATAATGCCTACATGATGAGGGCTGAGAGCTTGCAATCCCAGTCAAAACCCACGTAGGTATTAGCATGCCATTCTACTGTCTCTCTTTAAGGAATGTGATTAGTCTGTGGTATATTGTGGTAAGCTAGCGCTAAGTGCAACGGCTGCTCTGCAGGTGGCTTTGGTGTAATGCTAATAAAAGAGGCCTGTTAGTGGGGACTGCTGGCTTTTGCGGTACCTGCACACCGGGCCTCCCTGCTGGGTTCAAACAGTAAGCAGCCTTCACCACAGACACATGAAGGGTGGGTGGGGGGCAAGGCAAGACGGGGTGGGGATGTCTGTCTGGGGAGGTGCTAATGACGGTTCTGGAAGGACGTTTCTCTTTTCCTGAGGTTTTTGGAGGTGTGGGAGAATAGCAAAACTCTACTGCTGAGAGGACGCATTGATCTCATTCCAAATTCAAAGAGTTTATTGTCATGTGCACAGTGTGGAAACATGTTTCCTCTACAATGAAATTCTTCTTTGACTGTCCACCCAAATGCCTAACAATATAAAAATATAACAATATCAATAAAATATAAATGATAAATATAATACAAAAATATGAGATAACTACTGCAAATATCGACGTGACTCATAGTTCAGTGCTGCTCATATGAATGGAATATTGTCTGTGCATTGTTGTGGCTAGAACTCAAGACAGTAAGATATGACAAGCAGACTAAAGTCAGAACCCTCAACAGGGATTTATTTTGCCCAACAGAGCTTGGTTTCATATTGCACTTAAAGGTTAGGAAATGCACACACACTAAAAGGCCACACAGACATGACAAACACACAATCCTTTAGTCAATCCAGTGCCCAAAAATATACTACAGCCCCAGCAAACAACCATGACTAATTTAAGTCCACAGAGCATCCAAACCGACCTTCAGTTCTCCCGATGCTACTTTGAAGACGAGCTCCACCACAGAGCCGACAGCCAGACGAGCTGCACTGGATGAATGGACCTCATTCCAAATGGTGTCGCTGTCCACCTGCCAATACACACAAACACACGAACAGTCATGTGTTGCTTATGTGAAGTTTTTAAAGGGAGACAAAATCGGCAACTTCATACTTCTTTCCGTTTACTTATTTATTTATTTATGAATTAAGGCACGTTTGATGCCATCATTTACGATACTTCAGCGGGACAGAAATCGTAAAACTCCGAGCACATTTGAAATCATTTAGCTTGTGTCATTTCACAGGATCAAAGTCGGCCTTTGAAAGAGTGTCTGCTCTGAGTGAAGAAGCGACAGTGAAGGGCTGGAAAATTTATTCACAGAGAGAAAACAATAGAGAGCAAAACTATGAGGCAGTGAGACATATTTAGAAGCTTAACCATACAGTCTACAATCTGCATGTAGCAGGACAGATTTTCTGAACATTTGTTTCGGCCAGAAGGACATGATACTGTAACTTTGGATTTTAAACAGAACCAGTTTCAGCTGTAACAAACAGTTTCAGCTGTAACCTAAAATGTTATACCACAGTCTATCTGAATACACTAGAAACTAGAAACATAAAAGACTCCTCATTGTAAGATAGAGAACAAAGTTATCATAACATTATTGCATGATTAATGCATGCACATTTTGTTTTTATGAGTTCAGCCCAAACCGTAGTTCAAGATGTAGAAGAAGAAATGACCATGTGATCAAAGCAGTAATAATGGTGTGGAAAGCAAGCAGAGTTTGAAGTGCTGCCTTAGTAAACTATTTTATCCTGCAAAGGGCAAAACTGCCAAAAATCCCAAAAATCCCAAAATAAGCAGAAGAAAAGGAAGCAGAAACTTAATTATACACTCTATTGCAGAAACAAGTGAGCAGAAATGGTCCTGATCTCTTTACAAAACCAAGTTTATCAGTATTTTATGTCCATGTGAACTGAATTATGAAGCGGGAGCTTTCTGAGCAGCTGATGTTGATAACAGTAATGCACACCTTTTAAATATCCCATTTAAAAGTATTGGGGGGAAAAAGTGCTACTAATTTGTGTTGCAGCGGGTTAACTATGGAAATCATGTGGCGAAATATTTCATCTGTTGACAGCCCTAATATATTTATTTTATTGAGTGAAAAACAAAATTCCAGATTGATTGTGTGATTGTGTTCGAGTATGCGCAGACACAGGGCAGGCATTCAGTGGTCAAGCCTGATTAATGCTGAGGCACGGCTGGCCTCACAGCCCCAATCACAACAGTACATCCACACACATGCATACAAGTCAAATAGACCACAATATTCTATGTGATTGATTGTACGCAGGGCCGTGCGCAGGATAATATACACACCCTCCATCAGGCATGGCAGATACTGCAGGCAGATGGAGCGCATGATAAACAGAGAGAGCAGGAGCTGGCAGAGGAAAAGAAGAAATTGAAGGTCTGTGTGTCAGCGTGTTTGAACTGTATACACATGTGTGGAGCGGCCCATGCCAGAGCTCTAGCCAGGCTTTCTGATGGAAACCCAGGGCTCTTCCACTTTGAATATGTTAACTTTAACCTGCCAGTCTGCTCTGTCAGACAGCCGGCCCTTTCATCCGTGCCGACGGCCTTTCAGTCAGTCAACTGGCCGAGTGGAACATTAACCTTCGCCACCCAGTCAGCTCCTCAGTCCTCCAACCAGGAGTGTGTTGAGCCAGTGGACAGCTTTTCAGCCAGCCACCCCACTTTCCTCTTGTCTCCAGCGACGGAACTGATCAAGGCTGGATGATTGCTCCATATGTTATTATGAGAGAAGAAAAGGAGCTCTTTTTAAGTTGTGCCAAGAAAGACTTTGTCATGAAATAAAACTATGGGGCGTTTAGCATAGACTAAAGCAACGATGTATAGAGCCTGTTGTTGATG
This sequence comes from Chelon auratus, assembly GCA_030220025.1. Lineage (NCBI taxonomy): Eukaryota > Metazoa > Chordata > Actinopteri > Mugiliformes > Mugilidae > Chelon > Chelon auratus. The sequence continues at coordinate 6,474 of JASGAT010360510.1, read as the reverse complement.
AGTGACTAGTGGAACTGTATTGGAAGGGAGAAAAATGGAGAGTAAGTGGAAGACAGTATGTAGTAGCTCAGTCAATGACAGCACGAACGAGCAAATGAAGAGTCAAGTGAGTAAGTGAATGGGAAACTGAATCATATACACAAGTCTGGCTAATGAGCACAAACAGATGCTGCTCTAAAGCAGCATGTGGAGACTGAGTGGTTTATTATTTCCCATGTTGATGTTAGTTTTGCCTCGAGCCAGGATTGGGACACAAGCTAGTCAGGAAAAAGTGAAAGGGAAGCTGTGTGTGTGTTTGTGTGTGTGTGAGGTAGAAAAGAGCGGGAACGTGCCGGTATGACGGAATGATGGTTCTCCGCAGGCTGACAGGCTAATTTCAGACCCCTTCCTCAGTGTGTGTGTATGTGTGTGTGTGTTATAACTTGTATGTGTGTGTATGACAGGAAGACAACAATTTAGTTCCATTTGCCATTATAAAGAGCAGAAAAGTGCAGTTCAGAGCTCACGCTCTTCTTGTTCCCACCACAGCAGCAGCGGTAACCCCAAAGGAGGGAAGGAAGGGGGAGAGAAAAGGGGGAGAGAAAGAAAGATTGCCTGAAAGCATGAGGGATGTGTAAGAGATGGAGAAAGAGCAAGTATAGGGCATCGTAAGTGTATGCATGCATAGGTGAGTGGGGGCTGAACAAGCCTTTATAAATCCTCATCAATGTAAAAAAACAAAAAAAAAACAACAACAATAAGACTACACACACATACAGGTGCAAGACTCCAATGAGATATCTGTTTCAATAGACAGCACTTCCAACACTAAGCAGCCATCTAAATCATTGCCTTAGCACACAAACATCCCTAAACACACAGCTAGGCACACAAACAAAATCATACCCCTTTCCACACACACACACACACACACACACACAAAAAAACACCCACACACACAAAGCTTGTAACATCTGGTTATAATTACCAAAGCGGCGGAAAGGCAAGCAACAGCTTTTGTTGCCTCTGGTCCTTGAGGGGCGGTATTTGTGTGCGTGCGTGCGAGTGTGCTGAGATTGTGTGTGCGTGTTTGTTTGGTGGAACAAGAACAAATGGGACCATTATTTAGGCAGGGGGCAGAGAGAGAGAGAGAGAGTGGGTGAAGGAGAAACTGTTATTATACTACTATTTGATAATTCTGAAACCAGGCTTATTTGTTTCATTCCTCAGTCACACGGAGCAGTGCCAGATGGGTATCGATTAGATTAACACAGTGTTGTGATAAATCACAGCAGTCCATTACGACAATTTTTCCACTGAATAAACCAGTGTGGCTAACGATGGCAATTTCCAAGAAATATCACGCACACAAATTACGAATACTTAATTAGACTGTGAATATTTGTAAAATGACTTAAGCAGGAAAAAAAGGGACTTACCCCAATTCCTCCACATGGTAGCCTCACAAACATGGGACTGACCGAGCCTGAAAGAGAAGGAAATAAATTAAGACGAAGAAAGAGTGAAAGCACACGAGGTGAAGAGGTAACTTTATGTACGCACAAGCTAGAATGGGTACATGACCCCTAAACCTGAGCATTTGACTTTCTGACCTTGGCTAACAGCGAGAGTACACAGGGGCATGTTGTAATTGGACAAGGTGAAGAAAAAAAGGATCTCAACAACCTCACAATCGAGCCTCTCTTCAGGGAGAATCAAGATTTTGGGCCAAAAAAAAGGATCTGTTTTGTGACTTAAAATGGAAAACTATAAATCTATACACTGAGCTTTTTGGTATGTCAGAAAATAGCTGACTGAATATGACTGGACTCAAGTGTAAACAACAATTACAATTTGTTTTTAACAACACAATCTTGTGTTTAGAACGGTACATAAAACCTCTGGTTATGTGTTTTTAGCAGTGTAGCAATGTAACAATGGAAGGGACAGTCATACACTTTAATCCAATACAAATTTGGTCAAAATTAGGCGAGGGAAAGTAAAACGGAGTAGAAGAAGAAGAGGAAGAAAATTAAGAAAAGGAAGAAGAAGAAGAAAGGGAAGAAGAAGAGGAAAAGGAAGAAAAGGAACAGGAGGAAGAAGGAGAAGAAGAAAACAAGAAGGAAGAAGAACAAGGAGAACAAGAAGAAATAATAATAATAAGAAGAAGAAAAAGAACAAGAAAAGAAAAGAACGTCAAAAAACATCAAAAAAGGAAGAAACGGAAGAAGAAGAGGAAAGGGAAGAAAGGGAAGAAGAAAAACAACAAGCTGAAAAGGAAAAGAAAGAAAAGGAAGAAGAAGAAGAAAAGGAGAAGGAGAAGACATTGAAGAAAGGGAAGAAGAAAAGGAAGAAAGGGAAAAAGAAGAAGAAAAGGAAGAAAGGGAAGAAAAGAAGGTAAAGAAGAAGGAGACGAAAATGAAGAAAGGGAGAAGAAGAAAAAAGGAACAAAGGGAAGAACAAAGAATATGAAGAAAATTAAGAAAATGAAGACGAAGAAGAAGTTGTCATATCTCTCAGGCATAGCTGACTCTACCGGACCAAACATGTAAAACTTATTTTAATCCAGTGTTGACACCTGAACCAGTGCTAAGCTTCATGAGTACAACAGCAGACCTCTGAAGCTCAATGGGTGGAACGTGGTCCTCGCATTACCAAGTTTAAGGGTCTAAGTCTCATTGAGCCAACTACTAACTTCTCTCTAATAATAAATGTGCTCAATAGTGTCTAACGAAAAGAGTCCCTTCCCTACCACATATATAATATAGTCTCTATCAATACTTTAATCCCTGATAAATTGTCACCTTTGTATTTTTATAGCAACTGGCATTTTCACATTCTTCTTCGTCCATACTATCTCTTATTGTGTGCAATCCCACCTGTTTGCTGAATCTTACTGGAGTATCTGGTAATACTCCTGTGTAAGCAGTAATAATAAGAGGAATTTATGTCTCCACTGGAATGAAAGCTAAGATCACCTCTGGGGATTGCCCCTTTGCTTTTTGCACATCTACACACAGCTACACACTCACACACACAGACTGACTTGGCTACACCTGCACTTCAAGGCCGGACCTAAGTGACTGAGCAGCCTGTGCGACTTTCAGTTTAACAGCTTCAGCGGGTCCTCGCCTTATCGTAACACCTCCAAGACTTTATTAGAGTGGACCTTTTGTTATGACATGGTTTAAGCATTAAAGCAGATTCCTTTAGCAGGCGCTGCAGATTCATGGCGTTAGCATAGATGACTGCTTGGTTGGAGACTATAGCCTGCTCAATTTGACAAAGTTACTAAAGGCTTAATGACAGATGTGTACTTGTAAAGTGAGTCAAATGTATCTGTGAGACATGCCAGTACCACTATTAGTCTCATTCATTCATTTTAGTAAGAAATCTTCCACAGTTTTTTAGACTAATCTAGTGGGAAATCTGCATTCACACATTTGGAATAGATATGGATTTGAATGTGTTTGCTCGTGTATGTCTTACAGTCTAGTTTCTGCCTCAGTGGGTTAGTTCCATACAGCAGGACATGGGCTTCAGAGTGGACTGTTTGTAACTCCTCCAAAGAGGCTTTCCTTCCCCGGATACACTGAAAACAGAGAACCATAGAGGGGGAAAAGAAACAGACAAAACATTAGATTAAGTTTCTAGAATTGACATCCAAACTGTAAGCAATCAGAAGTGCTGCATGAAGGAAGTTGCAGTGAATGGCAGGTGTTCTTGCCCTGTATTTCCAATAAAATAGTGCATATATTAAGTGGCAATATAATCAGGAACTCAGGCACAAGTATTAGATAATTCTATTAGTATGTGATTTTAAAGGTAATGTCAAGCGTAAATCGAAAACGGAATAACACTGCCCCCTTCTGGCTGTGTCAACCACCTGCATTTGTAAGGTAAAATGGATCACTATTGGCATTTAAATGATACTTTTCAACTGAATAAATAAATACATAACAATGAACACAGAGAACACAGACTTTGCTAATATATTAACAAATTTTGAGATGTTGCATCTAAATAATACCATCAAAAATGTAGTCATCTTTCAATAACTGGGCTGTTTTTTATAAATTATCCAAATATGCATTCAAAATTTACGTCTCATTTTTAACTTTGCTAAGCAGTTTGTTTATCTACTAATACTGTGTATTCTCCCATGGAAACAAATATTTGTATGTGATTAATAATCGATAATCAATAATCAATAAAGCCACTAAGACTCACGTCTTTGGTCAAGCCTAATTCTGACCTTACCTCGCATTGTGCCCTGAGGCCTGTTTCCTGCAGCCGGGACCAGATACTCTGAATGCGTCCAGCGTGCTCAGGATGACTAGTGGTGTTGCCGCACATACACTGGTGCTTCTGCATCAAAGAGTCATACACTAGGCCTGGAAAATGAACACAACACCATGCACAAATATGAACACAAATGCATCTCTGAGAGCAAGGATACACACAGCTGTCACAATAAGATAACTACAATCACAATGCAAGACATTGTGCCAGTGCCATTATAAACAAAAGGTCTGGTGAAGAGGGTCCAGTGAAGTGCGGTACTCTGTAGAGTGAATTACTCTTGTAATGGTTTATATCATCAGGGGAGCTGCAATGCCTAGCAACAGCACTGTGAACATACACATCTACTGTATGTTGACTCATCATGCAGTTTACAGCATGTGTTTACGGCGAAAGGTTTCCTTAAATCTGCAATCAGCAGGTTGAAAGTATGCATCTTTATTACCTCTCTCTCTCTCTCTCTCTCTACACAGTTTGACAGTCTGTTCTGTAATGGACCTTAGGATAAATACAGTGCACACACAAATCAAAAGCAGCACGTAGATGTGCTGTGTACATGTAATTTAGCAGACCTGTAGTAAATCGAGGCTTGGCTGGGGGCTCCTGCACAACCATGGGGAAGGACGCAGAGGCTGGAGAGGACTGAGCCCTGGACAGGGGGCGGTGTCCTGCAAAGTTGACCGATAACCCAGCTGCTTCCATGGAGGCTTGGTAGTTCCTCAACTGGTGGATCCGCTGCTGCTCTAACATCAGAGCCTGCTGCTTGCACACACACACACACACAGATACAGATACAGTATGTAAAATAGTTGGTGTGCAATATATTTATCATGCCAGAAGATGGCACCAAATAGTTGCACATTCCAAGCTGCTATACTACACAATGGAACCTGAATAAATAAAAATACTGTGTTGCACATTATCATACCAGCTTTCTGTTCTGTATTGATGATGGAGCACCACTTTTTTATTTAAATGACAAGCTATTGATCACAAGTTCTTAATGTGAGCCTAGAGCTGAAAACTTTACGAACATCTGTCTGCTGACAATAAAGGATACTAAACAGAAAACCTCTATAGTCTCAACTTCAGATTATGTTTTTTTTTCATATAATTATAAAGTAAGCCTCCTCAACCACAGCTTACCAAAAATGCAGCAGAGTGACCGATCATATATCAGTACATGTACTTACATGATTCGATTTGACAGTACCAGATATAGTACATGCTTGGAAAGCATCTGTATACATTGATCAGTGATCTTTCCACTCAAAAGACTCTCACCAAGCAGTACTCTTGTTTTGTTCTGATGGGTGTGTCGGCCTACACTATGGGCGCCATGGCGACAGTGAGAGGAGTGCCTGATTGAATTTGGCTGAGCGGACAGTAGGGATGGGCTGGACAGATGAGGACGTGGTGTCCTGACTGTGCACGAGCCCGGCCACAGACTAACCGTTAGCAACGCAGAGATGAAGAATGTACGTTGTATGCATCCACAGACAAGCAGAGTAAAAATGGTTTGGGTGAGTATTTGCAAGTGAATGTCCACACCCGAGTTATACCAGGGACTTGCTGGGTGCAGTTACACATACACATCTCACTGTATTACTATGGCATGTGTTTTGTTAATGCATTTTCCGTTGGGGGGCATATCAAATGAGCTCCATATGCCACTGATGTCAGGCTGTTTTCATCCATTACATCCAAGACTGCATTTGTGTTGTTTGTAAATCCAATGTAAGAAAATCCTCCAGAGTGTCTACTTACTGTCCATTTGGACCATCATGTATATACAGTACACGATGGTCAAATGTGTTTGGGTGCAAGAAAGACTAAAATTTCTATCTTTTATAATATGAAAAGCAAACTCCAATTTCATGCCCAGTCATTCTCCAATCACCTTTATTTATTCTTTATCTCAGTCCTCCTTCTTTTTATATTTGTTTTCCTCTTTCTTTCTTCACCTCTACTTCTAGCCTGGCTAGAACTGTCCAATCAGAGTCATTCTGTTGTAAACCATTTCAACTCCATGAGGGCGCTCAGATGCTGTGTATTACTGTTATTACTGTTCTGTTCATCACCACACAATTTCTGCACAAATCATTTGATGATTTGATTGAGCATACGGATCTTTGCCAAGGTACAAGCATTTCCCACAGGAGCTTCCCGGACAGTTTTCTTTTCCCCCTGCCT